>JANUFT010000013.1:42565741-42575741 GCA_037127435.1 Epinephelus malabaricus | reverse complement strand
ATCATAGTGCACACTGTGGTGACAGATCATAGTGCACACTATGGTGACAGGTCATAGTGCACACTATGGTGACAGATCATAGTGCACACTATGGTGACAGATCATAGTGCACACTATGGTGACAGATCATAGTGCACACTATGGTGACAGATCATAGTGCACACTGTGGTGACAGATCATAGTGAACACTATGGTGACAGGTCATAGTGCACACTATGGTGACAGGTCATAGTGCACACTATGGTGACAGATCATAGTGCACACTATGGTGACAGATCATAGTGCACACTATGGTGACAGATCATAGTGCACACTGTGGTGACAGGTCATAGTGCACACTATGGTGACAGATCATAGTGCACACTGTGGTGACAGATCATAGTGCACACTATGGTGACAGGTCATAGTGCACACTATGGTGACAGATCATAGTGCACACTGTGGTGACAGATCATAGTGCACACTATGGTGACAGATCATAGTGCACACTGTGGTGACAAATCATAGTGCACACTGTGGTGACAGGTCATAGTGCACACTATGGTGACAGGTCATAGTGCACACTGTGGTGACAGGTCATAGTGCACACTGTGGTGACAGGTCATAGTGCACACTGTGGTGACAGATCATAGTGCACACTATGGTGACAGATCATAGTGCACACTGTGGTGACAGGTCATAGTGCACACTGTGGTGACAGGTCATAGTGCACACTGTGGTGACAGATCATAGTGCACACTGTGGTGACAGATCATAGTGCACACTATGGTGACAGGTCATAGTGCACACTATGGTGACAGATCATAGTGCACACTATGGTGACAGATCATAGTGCACACTATGGTGACAGATCATAGTGCACACTGTGGTGACAGATCATAGTGCACACTATGGTGACAGATCATAGTGCACACTGTGGTGACAGGTCATAGTGCACACTGTGGTGACAGATCATAGTGCACACTGTGGTGACAGATAATAGTGCACACTATGGTGACAGGTCATAGTGCACACTGTGGTGACAGATCATAGTGTACACTATGGTGACAGATAATAGTGCACACTATGGTGACAGGTCATAGTGCACACTGTGGTGACAGGTCATAGTGCACACTATGGTGACAGGTCATAGTGCACACTATGGTGACAGGTCATAGTGCACACTATGGTGACAGGTCATAGTGCACACTATGGTGACAGATAATAGTGCACGCTATGGTGACAGATAATAGTGCACGCTATGGTGACAGATAATAGTGCACACTATGGTGACAGGTCATAGTGCACACTATGGTGACAGGTCATAGTGCACACTGTGGTGACAGGTCATAGTGCACACTATGGTGACAGGTCATAGTGCACACTGTGGTGACAGGTCATAGTGCACACTGTGGTGACAGATAATAGTGCACACTATGGTGACAGGTCATAGTGCACACTGTGGTGACAGATCATAGTGTACACTATGGTGACAGGTCATAGTGCACACTATGGTGACAGGTCATAGTGCACACTGTGGTGACAGATAATAGTGCACGCTATGGTGACAGATAATAGTGCACACTATGGTGACAGGTCATAGTGCACACTATGGTGACAGGTCATAGTGCACACTATGGTGACAGATAATAGTGCACGCTATGGTGACAGATAATAGTGCACACTATGGTGACAGGTCATAGTGCACACTGTGGTGACAGGTCATAGTGCACACTATGGTGACAGGTCATAGTGCACACTGTGGTGACAGGTCATAGTGCACACTATGGTGACAGATAATAGTGCACGCTATGGTGACAGATAATAGTGCACACTATGGTGACAGGTCATAGTGCACACTATGGTGACAGGTCATAGTGCACACTGTGGTGACAGGTCATAGTGCACACTATGGTGACAGGTCATAGTGCACACTGTGGTGACAGGTCATAGTGCACACTGTGGTGACAGATCATAGTGTACACTATGGTGACAGATAATAGTGCACACTATGGTGACAGGTCATAGTGCACACTGTGGTGACAGGTCATAGTGCACACTATGGTGACAGGTCATAGTGCACGCTATGGTGACAGATAATAGTGCACACTATGGTGACAGGTCATAGTGCACACTATGGTGACAGATAATAGTGCACGCTATGGTGACAGATAATAGTGCACACTATGGTGACAGGTCATAGTGCACACTATGGTGACAGGTCATAGTGCACACTGTGGTGACAGGTCATAGTGCACACTATGGTGACAGATAATAGTGCACGCTATGGTGACAGATAATAGTGCACACTATGGTGACAGGTCATAGTGCACACTATGGTGACAGGTCATAGTGCACACTGTGGTGACAGGTCATAGTGCACACTATGGTGACAGGTCATAGTGCACACTGTGGTGACAGGTCATAGTGCACACTGTGGTGACAGATCATAGTGTACACTATGGTGACAGATAATAGTGCACACTATGGTGACAGGTCATAGTGCACACTGTGGTGACAGGTCATAGTGCACACTATGGTGACAGGTCATAGTGCACGCTATGGTGACAGATAATAGTGCACACTATGGTGACAGGTCATAGTGCACACTATGGTGACAGATAATAGTGCACGCTATGGTGACAGATAATAGTGCACACTATGGTGACAGGTCATAGTGCACACTATGGTGACAGGTCATAGTGCACACTGTGGTGACAGGTCATAGTGCACACTATGGTGACAGGTCATAGTGCACGCTATGGTGACAGATAATAGTGTGGTGACAGGTCATAGTGCACACTATGGTGACAGATAATAGTGCACGCTATGGTGACAGATAATAGTGCACACTATGGTGACAGGTCATAGTGCACACTGTGGTGACAGGTCATAGTGCACACTATGGTGATAATAGTGCACTATGGTGACAGATAATAGTGCACACTATGGTGACAGGTCATAGTGCACACTATGGTGACAGGTCATAGTGCACACTGTGGTGACAGGTCATAGTGCACACTATGGTGACAGGTCATAGTGCACACTATGGTGACAGATAATAGTGCACACTATGGTGACAGGTCATAGTGCACACTGTGGTGACAGGTCATAGTGCACACTGTGGTGACAGATAATAGTGCACACTATGGTGACAGGTCATAGTGCACACTGTGGTGACAGATCATAGTGTACACTATGGTGACAGATAATAGTGCACACTATGGTGACAGGTCATAGTGCACACTGTGGTGACAGGTCATAGTGCACACTATGGTGACAGGTCATAGTGCACACTATGGTGACAGGTCATAGTGCACACTGTGGTGACAGGTCATAGTGCACACTGTGGTGACAGATGACAGATAATAGTGCACACTATGGTGACAGGTCATAGTGCACACTGTGGTGACAGATCATAGTGCACACTATGGTGACAGATAATAGTGCACGCTATGGTGACAGATAATAGTGCACACTATGGTGACAGGTCATAGTGCACACTGTGGTGACAGGTCATAGTGCACACTGTGGTGACAGGTTATAGTGCACACTATGGTGACCGATCATAGTGCACACTATGGTGACAGGTCATAGTGCGCACTGTTGATATAGAGCAGTCTATACCAAACAGGTAGTGACATCACCTCTGTGAGGTCAGCGTTGGGCAGCAGGAGGAGGTCTGGTCTGAGACAGCACGCACTCAGCACGGACTGGTACCTGCAGAGACGTATTAAAAAAAACAAGTTAGTCCTGGTGTTGGGGCTGGACCACCTTTCATATAAAGCTAACAGGTATAAGGACATAACTGCGGCTGTGGCTCAGAGGTACGTGCCACAGCCAGAGGTTTGATCCCGGGCTCCTCCAGTCTGCATTTCAAAGTATCCTTGAGCAAGATACTGAACCCCAAATTGCTCCCGATGGCTGTTCCATCGGTGTGTGAGTGTGTAGCAGGTGGCACCTTGTATGGTAGCCTCAGCCACCGGTGTATGAATGTGTGTGTGAATGGGTGAACGTGTCTCATAGTGTAAAAAGCGCTTTGAGTGGTCACTAGATGACTAGAAAGGCGCTATACAAATGCAGGTCCATTCTACCATTTACCAACTGTAGCAAGGTTAGGCAGTTAGCTGTAGCCTGCTATAATGCTAACAGGTATAAGGAAATAATTGTAGCAAGGTTAGGCAGTTAGCTGTAGCCTGCTATAATGCTAACAGGTATAAGGAAATAATTGTAGCAAGGTTAGGCAGTTAGCTGTAGCCTGCTATAATGCTAACAGGTATAAGGACATAATTGTAGCAAGGTTAGCCAGTTAGCTGTAGCCTGCTATAATGCTAACAGGTATAAGGAAATAATTGTAGTGATGTTAGCCAGTTAGCTGTAGCCTGCTATAATGCTAACAGGTATAAGGAAATAATTGTAGCAAGGTTAGCCAGTTAGCTGTAGCCTGCTATAATGCTAACAGGTATAAGGAAATAATTGTAGTGATGTTAGCCAGTTAGCTGTAGCATGCTGTAATGCTAATAAATATAAGGACATAATTGTAGCAAGGTTAGCCAGTTAGCTGTAGCCTGCTATAATGCTAACAGGTATAAGGAAATAATTGTAGTGATGTTAGCCAGTTAGCTGTAGCCTGCTATAATGCTAACCGGTATAAGGACATAATTGTAGCAAGGTTAGCCAGTTAGCTGTAGCCTGCTATAATGCTAACAGGTATAAGGACATAATTGTAGAAATGTTAGCCTGTTAGCTGTAGCCTGCTATAATGCTAAGAGGCACAAAGCGTCTCACCTGTCCTCCTGGTACTCCTGTCCAAACAGGATGTTGTCTCTCAGCGTTGCGTTGAGGATCCAGGCCTGCTGAGCCACGTAGGCCAGCCGTCCTCTGACCGCCACACGACCCTCCAACACCGCCATCTGTCAATGCACCAATCAGTGATCAATACTGTTCAATCAGTCAGGTATGCAGTGTGCAGCACGCTGTGACATCACAACTGGAGGTAACGTCACCTGTCCTAAGATGGCCGACATCAGGGAGGTTTTCCCACTGCCGACGCTCCCACACACCCCGACCAGCGTCCCCTGGACACACACACACAACACTGACATACCACAAACATATACACACACAGGTGTTGTCCCTGTGTTGTCTTTGTGTTGTCCTTGTGTTGTCCCTGAGCTGTCCTTGTGTTGTCTTTGTGTTGTCCTTGTGTTGTCCCTGAACTGTCCTTGTGTTGTCCCTGTGTTGTCCCTGAGCTGTCCTTGTGTTGTCCCTGAGTTGTCCCTGTGTTGTCCTTGTGTTGTCCCTGAGCTGTCCTTGTGTTGTCCCTGAGTTGTCCCTGTGTTGTCTTTGTGTTGTGCCTGAGTTGTCCCTGTGTTGTCTTTGTGTTGTCCCTGAGTTGTCCCTGAGTTGTCCCTGAGCTGTCCTTGTGTTGTCCCTGTGTTGTCCCTGAGTTGTCCCCGTGTTATCCCTGAGTTGTCCCTGAGTTGTCCCTGTGTTGTCCCTGAGTTGTCCCCATGTTGTCCCCATGTTGTCCCTGTGTTGTCTCCAGACAATAGACACAGTTGTCCTTGTGTTGTCCCTGTGTTGTCTTTGTGTTGTCCCTGAGTTGTCCCTGTGTTGTCCCTGAGCTGTCCTTGTGTTGTCCCTGAACTGTCCCTGTGTTGTCCCAGAGTTGTCCCTGTGTTGTCCCTGAGCTGTCCTTGTGTTGTCCCTGAGTTGTCCCTGAGTTGTCCCTGTGTTGTCCCTGAGTTGTCCCCGTGTTATCCCTGAGTTGTCCCTGAGTTGTCCCTGTGTTGTCCCTGAGTTGTCCCCATGTTGTCCCCATGTTGTCCCTGTGTTGTCTCCAGACAACAGACACAGTTGTCCTTGTGTTGTCCCTGTGTTGTCTTTGTGTTGTCCCTGAGTTGTCCCTGTGTTGTCCCTGAGCTGTCCTTGTGTTGTCCCTGTGTTGTCCCTGTGTTGTCCCTGAGCTGTCCTTGTGTTGTCCCTGAGTTGTCCCTGTGTTGTCCCTGAGCTGTCCTTGTGTTGTCCCTGAGTTGTCCCTGTGTTGTCCCTGAGCTGTCCTTGTGTTGTCCCTGTGTTGTCCCTGAGCTGTCCTTGTGTTGTCCCTGAGTTGTCCCTGTGTTGTCCCTGAGCTGTCCCTGTGTTGTCCCTGAGCTGTCCTTGTGTTGTCCCTGAGTTGTCCCTGTGTTGTCCCTGTGTTGTCTTTGTGTTGTCCTTGTGTTGTCCCTGAGTTGTCCCTGAGCTGTCCTTGTGTTGTCCCTGAGTTGTCCCTGAGTTGTCCCTGTGTTGTCCCTGAGTTGTCCCCGTGTTATCCCTGAGTTATCCCTGAGTTGTCCCTGAGTTGTCCCTGAGCTGTCCTTGTATTGTCCCCGTGTTGTCCCTGAGTTGTCCCTGAGTTGTCCCTGAGCTGTCCTTGTATTGTCCCCGTGTTGTTCCTGTGTTGTCCCTGAGTTGTCCATGAGTTGTCCCTGAGTTGTCCCCGTGTTGTCCATGAGTTGTCCTTGTGTTGTCCCTGTGTTGTCCATGAGTTGTCCCTGAGTTGTCCCCGTGTTGTCCATGAGTTGTCCTTGTGTTGTCCCTGTGTTGTCCCTGAGTTGTCCCTGGGTTGTCCATGAGTTGTTCTTGTGCTGTCCCTGAGTTGTCCCTGTGTTGTCCCTGAGTTATCCCTGAGTTGTCCCTGTGTTGTCCCTGTGTTGTCCCTGAGTTGTCCCTGTGTTGTCCCTGAGTTGTCCCTGAGTTGTCCCTGAGTCCTGGACCGACCTGTTGGACAGTCAGGTTGATGCAGTGCAGGGTGCTCTGAAGTCGGTGGGACACAGGGGGGACATGCAAGAGGGGAGGACACGCCTCCTCCTCCCCGTCTTCCTCCTCTGGACTGGAGGCTTCTCCTCCTCCACCTCCTCGTCCTCTCAGCAGGGAGCCAGTCACCTCCTCCCCGTCCCCCTCTGGGAGGTCGTCTCTGTCTCTGTACCTGAAAGACACCACACAGTGTTTAGCCCCTCCTCCTCTCCAGGGACAGACCAATCAGCTGTCGGACCAGTCCAAATGGGGGCAGAGACGTCAGTGTACTTGTGTCTCAGTCTGCTGGCTGTGTGGACACGTGGGCTCAGCTGAGCACTCTGTCCGCCTCCTTCCCACGCCAGACTGGCCCCACACATCTCCACGGCAACCTGGGGATCGCCAGGCAACGCACGGATGCTGTCAACCTCAGGCAACAGGAAGAGGCTCTGAAAAGGACAGACAACAGAAGACAGAGGAAAGACAACAAAGGACAGACAACAGACAACAGTGGGCAGACAACAGAGGACAAATGACAGACAACAGAAGACAGGGGACAGACAACAGAGGACAAACAACAGAAGACAGAGGACAGATAACAGAAGACAGATAACAGAGGACAGACAACAGAAGACAGAGGAAAGACAACAAAGGACAGACAACAGACAACAGTGGGCAGACAACAGAGGACAAATGACAGACAACAGAAGACAGGGGACAGACAACAGAGGACAAACAACAGAAGACAGAGGACAGATAACAGAAGACAGATAACAGAGGACAGACAACAGAAGACAGAGGACAGACAACAGAAGACAGATAACAGAGGACAGACAACAGAGGACAAACAACAGAAGACAGAGGACAGACAACAGAAGACAGAGGACAGATTACAGAAGACAGGGGACAGACAACAGAGGACAGAGGACATATAACAGAGGACAGATGACAGACAACAGAGGACAGACAGCAGAGGACAGACAACAGAAGACAGAGGACAGAAGACAGATAACAGAGTACAGACAACAGTGGACAGACAACAGAAGACAGAAGACAGACAACAGAGGACAGACAACAGAAGACAGAGGAAAGACAACAAAGGACAGACAACAGACAACAGTGGGCAGACAACAGAGGACAAATGACAGACAACAGAAGACAGGGGACAGACAACAGAGGACAAACAACAGAAGACAGACAACAGAAGACAGAGGACAGACAACAGAGGACAGACAACAGAAGACAGAGGACAGACAACAGAGGACATATAACAGAGGACAGACAACAGAAGACAGAGGACAGACAACAGAGGCCAGAGGACAGACAACAGAAGACAGAGGACAGATTACAGAAGACAGGGGACAGACAACAGAGGACAGAGGACATATAACAGAGGACAGATGACAGACAACAGAGGACAGACAGCAGAGGACAGACAACAGAAGACAGAGGACAGAAGACAGATAACAGAGTACAGACAACAGTGGACAGACAACAGAGGACAGATGACAGACAACAGGAGACAGACAACAGAGGACAAACAACAGAAGACAGAGGACACACAACAGAAGACAGATAACAGAGAACAGACAACATAGGACAGAGGACAGACAACAGAGAACAGATAACAGAGGACAGACAACAGAGGACAGACAACAGAAGACAGAGGACAGACAACAGAGGACAGACAACAGAAGACAGAGGACAGACAACAGAGGACATATAACAGAGGACAGACAACAGAAGACAGAGGACAGACAACAGAGGCCAGAGGACATATAACAGAGGACAGACAACAGAAGACAGAGATGGTTTGATTTTAGTTGAAGAGTCCTCTGATCACCCCGAGCTTTGTTTCATCCCTTCATCCAAATACTAATTCATTCATACATCCATTCAAATATTGATGCATCATCCATCATCCATCAAAATACTGATTGATTGATTGATTGATTGATTGATTCATTCATCCATCCCATTCATCCATCCATCAAAATAATGATTAATTCCTTCATTCATTCACCCATCCAAACAATGATTCTTTCATCCATCCATCCATCCATCCATCCATCCAAATATTGATTCATCTGGTCATTTATCCAAATATTGATTAATTAATTCATCCAAATATTGGATTATTCATCCACCCAAATATTGATTCATCTGTTCATCCATCGCAATATTGATTCATCCATCCATTCATCAAAATATTGATTAATTAATTCATTCAACCATCCATCCAAATATTGATTCATCCATCCATCCATCCAAATACGGATTCATCCATCCATCCAAATATTGATTCATTCATTCATTCATCCATCCAAATATTGATTGATTCATCCATCCATCCATCCATCCATCCATCCAAATATTGATTTATTTGTTCATCAATCCAAATATAAATTCATTTTCTATCCATCCATTCATCAAAATATTGATTAATTAATTCATTCAACCATCCACCCAAATATGGATTTATTCATTCATCCATCCACATGTTGATTCATTCATTCATCCATCCAAATACTGATTAATGTATTCACTCAAAGGTTGTAAGGGAGTGAAGGAAGGTAGGAATGTAGGAAGTTTGGAAGGTAAGGAGGACAGGAAGTGTTCTGACCTTGAATCGTTCTGCAGCCACTGAGGCCTCAGACAGAGACTTGACAGAGAATGGAGTGACCTTCAGGGCAAAGGTCATCGCATTAAACACCGTCACCACGGTGAAGGCCTACAAAGACGGACAGGAAACAAGGTTACATCACTTCCTCCAAGAAAATCAAAACAGTGAAGTATGTCAACAACGAAAGTTAGCTGTAGCCTGCTATAATGCTAACAAGTATAAGGACATAACTGTAGCAAGGTTAGCCAGTTAGCTGTAGCCTGCTATAATGCTAACAGGTATAAGGAAATAATTGTAGCAAGGTTAGCCAGTTAGCTGTAGCCTGCTACAATGCTAACAGGTATAAGGACTTAACTGTAGCAAGGTTAGCCAGTTAGCTGTAGCCTGCTATAATGCTAACAGGTATACGGACATAACTGTGGCAAGGTTAGCCTGTTAGCTGTAGCCTGCTATAATGCTAACAGGTATAAGGAAATAATTGTAGCAATGTTAGCCTGTTAGCTGTAGCCTGCTATGATGCTAACAGGTATAAGGAAATAATTGTAGCAAGGTTAGCCTGTTAGCTGTAGACTGCTATAATGCTAACAGGTATAAGGAAATAATTGTAGCACGGTTAGCCTG
>JANUFT010000013.1:42423241-42558241 GCA_037127435.1 Epinephelus malabaricus | reverse complement strand
CAGCATCTCTCAGTGATCTTTACTCTGCTCCTGATCTGCTCCTCATCTGCTCCTCTTATCATATTCATCTGTTGATTATCTTTATTATTATTTATTGATTGACTGATTTGTCTGCACTTTTATTTGTGCTTTTATTTTTTTTCTTTTAGCTCTTTTAATGTGAAGTTTGATCCTTGGAGTTCCTGTCATGTCACTGATCTTTTATGACTGATTGGATATTAAATGTCAGATATACAGCTGATTCAAGCTGCATTCAGCAACACACGGACACGTCAAATGCTACGTCACACACGCCACAATTGAACCATTTCCTGTAGCAGTGTACATTCCATTTTGGCTGTGTTCATCCGGTGGTTCCCAACCCCGGGGTTGGGTCCCTCTGAGGAGTCACAGGGTCCCTCTGATGGGTCACAGGGTCCCTCTGAGGGGTCACAGGGTCCCTGGGGTCACATGACTCACGCTCTGATGAAAACACATGCTGAGTGGATGGACGCTGACTCACCTGGACGTCCTCTGACACTCGCTGCGGCAGCGGTGGCTGTAAAGACTCCGGATCTGTGCGACCAAAGTCATGGTGTCTCATCTTCTATCAGACCACATGGAGCCGTGACCTCTGACCCCGACACACAGGAAGTTCCTAACACTGCAGGCGTCCTCTGTGTGTAACAAAAATCACGACATGTTAATTAGCTTCAGGACAAACTACAGTGGAAACACTGAGGAGTTCTGTTAGTGACAAAGGATGCCGCCACTGCGGACTGCTATTAGCCGACAGAGGAGGACGTGTGAGAGCATCTTGCTGTGTGGACATTACAGCAGCTGCTGAACACTGCTCACAGCTGGCTCTCTGCAGCTGTTCCACCTGCAGAGAGAATTCACTGCCGTCTTTGCCGTAGCTGTTTACAGAGCTCACAGGGCTAATGCTACAGCTAACCCTAATGCTACAGCTAACCCTAGTGCTACAGCTAATCCTAATGCTACAGCTAATCCTAATGCTACAGCTAATCCTAATGCTACAGCTAACCCTAGTGCTACAGCTAACCCTAGTGCTACAGCTAATCCTAATGCTACAGCTAACCCTAATGCTACAGCTAACCCTAGTGCTACAGCTAATCCTAATGCTACAGCTAACCCTAATGCTACAGCTAACCCTAGTGCTACAGCTAATCCTAATGCTACAGCTAACCCTAGTGCTACAGCTAATCCTAATGCTACAGCTAATCCTAATGCTAAAGGTATGCTAAAGAAGCCATGTGGAGCCAGCAGGACGGCGTCAGTGAGACCAAACACCCTGACAGATCTGTAGAGACGGACACCAGCTGACATCAGAACACATCGGACTGTCGACTGCAGTGTCGCAAACTTTAATATCTGTTGACATATTTTAAACATATGGAGTCTTTGTTGGTTGTAAAGACCACTCAAGACAAAATAAGGTACGGTAAGGTGAGACGAGAAGAGAAGAGACAAGGTAAGGGAAAGGAAAGAATGGAGGATAAGGTAAGACAACATGAGGTAAGGTATGGATAGGTACATACGCACATACACATAAACATTATTAATCAATCAATCAATTTTATTTATAAAGCCCAATATCAGAAATCACAATTTGCCTCACAGGGCTTTACAGCATACGACATCCCTCTGTCCTTATGACCCTCACAGCTGATCAGGAAAAGCTCCCCAAAAAACCCTTTAACGGGGAAAAAACAGTAGAAACCTCAGGAAGAGCAACTGAGGAGGATTTTAAATTCAATTCTGGGAGCCAGTGCAGAGAAGCTAAAACAGGAGAAATATGATCTCGTTTCTTAGTTCCTGTTAGTACACGTGCTGCTGCATTCTGAATTAGCTGGAGAGTTTTTAAGGACTTACTAGAGCTACCTGATAATAGAGAGTTACAGTAATCCAGCCTTGAGGTAACAAAAGCATGGACCAATTTTTCTGCATCTTTTCGGGTCAGGATAGGCCTAATTTTCGCAATATTACGCAGATGAAAAAAATGCAGTCCGTGAGGTTTGTTTTAAATGAGAATTAAAAGACAAATCTTGATCAAATATTACTCCGAGGATTCTTACGGTAGTGGTAGAGGCCAGAGCAATGCCATCTAGAGAAACTATGTCATCAGATAAAGAGTCTCTGAGTTGTTTGGGGCCAAGAACAATAACTTCAGTTTTGTCTGAATTTAACATCAGGAAAGTTTTTATGTCTTTAAGGCAGTTATGGAGTTTAGTTAATTGATTACTTTCTCCTGGCTTCATCGATAAATACAACTGAGTATCATCCGCATAACAATGGAAATTTACAGAGTGATTTCTAATGATGTTACCTAAAGGAAGCATATATAGAGTAAATAGGATTGGTCCGAACACAGAACCTTGCGGAACTCCAAAACAAACTTTGGTACGTAAGGATGATTCATTATGAACGTCAACAAACTGAAAACGATCAGATAAATAAGATTTAAACCAGCTTAGTGCTGAACCTTTTAGGCCAATTAAGTGATCCAGTCTCTGCAGTAGAATTTGATGGTCAATTGTGTCAAACGCCGCACTAAGATCTAATAAAACAAGAACAGAGACGAGTCCTTTGTCTGAAGCAATCAGAAGGTCATTTGTAATTTTAACTAGTGCTGTCTCAGTGCTATGATGCACTCTAAATCCTGACTGAAATTCCTCAAATAAATTATTATCATGGAGAAAATCACACAGCTGGTCTGCGACTACTTTCTCAAGGATCTTTGACATAAAGGGAAGATTAGATATTGGTCTATAGTTGGCTAACACCTCTGGATCCAGGGTGGGCTTTTTTAGGAGAGGTTTAATTACAGCTACCTTAAAAGACTGTGGTACATAGCCTGTTAATAAGGATATTGATCATATCTAATATATGAGTGTTAACTGAAGGTAAGACCTCCTTAAAAGACTGTGGTACATAGCCTGTTAATAAGGATATATTGATCATATCTAATATATGAGTGTTAACTGAAGGTAAAAGCCTCCTTAAAAGACTGTGGTACATAGCCTGTTAATAAGGATATATTGATCATATCTAATATATGAGTGTTAACTGAAGGTAAGACCTCCTTAAAAGACTGTGGTACACAGTACACTACAGGAATATCTCAGTACTCTGAATGTAATCACAGTATTTATATTCTGTAGTGTAACTGTTTACAGTACTGATCGTGTCACAGTATTGTGAAGTACTGTAAATATGACTGTGTACTGTCAGAGGAACAGGAAGCAGTTCGTACTCTGACGGAAGTACTGAGTGTGTATCATTAAGTACCATCAGATATAAAACCCCTCCACAATAAAAGCCTGGCGGGAATCCTTGAGAATAAAAGCCCGTGATGTTACAAAACACACTGCTCGCGCACTGAACGTCACACAGAAACGAGTTCATATCAAAAACACCAATCAGCTGACGGCCGGGGACCCGCTCACCTGTCTGTGTCTCTGTCCGTCTGTCCACCTGTCTGTCTCAGCGCGTGTCCTTCCTGTCCTCCTTCAGGTCCGCAGTAAACAGCTCTTCACTGCAGCTGCAGACTCACAGCATCAGCATCAGCATCGGTGCGGGGCATCACGGGAACTGGAGTCTAATGGTACGTCGGAACCCCTCTGATAACGTCATTACGTTCAGCTCAGTCAGCCCTGAGTTCAGTCTGTCAGGCAGCAGCAGCTCAGACCAGGTTAATGATTTAAATAAAGTTTAAAGTCAAACTTCATTTTCTGTTTTTTTTTTCTCATTACGTCACTTCCCACAAACACTTTGCTTTGTTAACATTTCAACTGAGGTGAATTTTAATTTTTATTTAACTAGACAGTCCCACTGACATTAAAGGCAGCAGCCAATCAGCGCTCATGTAAGACTCAAACATGGCCGCCTCTTATGGCTGTCACCGGGTTTATTTTGTTCTTAAACTCAGAGGGCAGACGTGTTTCTGATTTTACATCTTAATAGAGACAGTTCAATGTCCTCGGGTCAGAGTAGGAAAATACAGTTTTCCTCGGCTCTGTTTAAACACAGATTCTTCACATTTAAAGGGACAGTTCACACATTTACAGGAGGACTGATGAGCTGGGGGTGGACACGTTAGAAACATTTGATCAACTATCAATAAACTGACAGAAATGAGGAGACGGAGACACAGCGGTGTTGGACCTGATCAGTTTTATTGTTTCTGTACAAACAAGAACATTGACGGCTGCAGACGTCCACTCGTCTTCACACTCGGGAAGGATACAGCATCTGGAGACAAACAGGAAGTTGGTTAGTCACAACATAAACCTGCAGGTTACGTCAGCTCAGCGTGTCCACAGAGTCACGTCTGGTGTAGCGTGTCTGTCTCAGAGACGTCCTCACAGTAACCGCAGACACGTTCACCTCCAGGGTTACAGAGTAGGAAGGAAACAAGCTGTGATCTCTGAGATGTCCCGAGAGTCCCTGAACTCACCACTCTGACTCTGTGTCCAATGGCTTTGGCCGGCAGGTTGCTGCTGAACTTGGCTCGCACCATCCCGCTGTTGCCGTGCGCCCGCGTCACCTTCCCCCAGATCACACGTGTCTTGTTGGGTTTACCGCCAGGCGTCACCGTGTTCCTGCAGACACAACACATGGCTCATTAACCCACCGTCATGTCACTGCTGAGGTTTCATTTACACAGCAGGACGGGCCAGCCGGGTGGAGACGGGACAGACAAGGGACAGAGAAATAGATGTCTTGGTGATCTTGTACCTAATCATGTCAGATTATCTGCTCTGATTTCCTTCACGTCAAGTTTGAAAACCGTTCTGGGTTAAAAAAAAAACAAAAACACCTTGCTTCGTAGGTCATCTCATACACCTCGCCACCTATGTTGACCCGAGACATAGGTGTGCACCTCGCCTACAGTTTATTTAAACCTGTCTAAATATGAATATCAAAACAGTCTTCAGATAAAATATCAGTTATGAGTTCTATAAAAAGTAACAGATTGGTAACCAGACCGGGCGTCACAGCTGTTAACGATGCGTACGCACAGAACGAGTCCTGACCACACGTTAAAAACTGTGACCTCTAAACCCAGACCCGATGGAGAAACTGACCCGTGGTGACAAACATGTTTGAGAGAGGAAACTGGCGACACAGACTCAGCAGCGGAGAGAAGATGGGCCGCAGGTAACGACAGGAAGTGACCGAAGTTTGAGTTTCAATCAAAAACTGCTGTAAATCCAAACTACGTAACCACGTCAATACACCTCAGCAGAAAGAGTCCGACCCTCTGAGCGTACACGACACGCGGTTAGCCTCGGCTGGGCTGCAGCACCTGTGGTGTTTTACAAATGAGACCCCAGGCCTCTGTTAGAGAGACCGGCCTGTCTCTCTAACAGAGGCCGGTCTCTCTAACAGAGGCCGGTCTACTGAGAATTTTGTTTTGTTTCAGTCTGAACCTCAAACTTTGGTCACTTCCTGTCGTTATCTGTGGCCCGTCTTTTCTTCCCCACTCTGTATTTTCTCTTTTCTGTTTTACAGTCGACGTGGTCACATCACGACTTCTGCTCTGATCATGGACGTCTGATTTTGGGACGTCTCATTCACAGCTCTCACATCGTCAGTGTGAGCACTTTGTGCCACAGTAATAATTGTCCCTGTGAAACACACAGAGCTGAACACAGACGTGTGGATCAAACAAAGGTTTGACGCAGGAGAACAGGAAAACTGGAGAACAGGAAAACTGGAAAACTGGAGAACAGGAAAACTGGAAAACTGGAGAACAGGAGAACAGGAGAACAGGTGAACAGGTGAACAGGTGTGGCTACAGGACCCTCCCCTCGTCTCTTACTTCTTGGCCTTGTAGACGTAGGCGCAGCGTTTGCCGAGGTAGAAGTCGACCTCGTCTCTGGAGTAACATCCCTCCAGCTTCAGGAGAGCCGTGTGTTCGCGCTGGTTCCTCAGACCGCGCTTGTAGCCAGTGAAGATGGCCTTACTCCACAGTCTGACCAATCAATGACAGAGACACAGAGTCACAGTCTGACCAATTGATCACAGAGACACAGAGTCACAGTCTGACCAATCGATCACAGAGACACAGAGTCACAGTCTGACCAATCAATGACAGAGACACAGAGTCACAGTCTGACCAATCAATGACAGAGACACAGAGTCACAGTCTGACCAATCGATCACAGAGACACAGAGTCACAGTCTGACCAATTGATCACAGAGACACTGGGTGTTTCTCAGAGTCAAGGAAGGATCCTCAAACAGCTGAATCTGAAGGACACTACGTCATCGACGTCCTTCTTTCCGAGAAATTTGAAGGATCCATGTGTGGGTCCTAAGGGGGGATAAAATCCCCACAATGCTTTGCACACGAGCTGCTGGAAGTGAGGGCGGGGCCTCTTCAATGAAACCTCGGCAGGATTTAGATTAACGTCACGTTTACACATAGTCGGGTATTTAGAGAAACGAATATCTCCCCCCCTCCGTTTTCAATAATAACATTGTGCACACAACATCGTTTTCAAAAATGTTGTCTTTTACATGAACCCGGATAAATACGCCGTCATAACTATGCCAAACCTATGGGCGGCAGTGTAGGGAGAAGGATGAAGCCATGCAAGCCAATCAGAATCGACAACAATGAATAAGACGCGCGACTTCCTGTCCCTTTCAAAACAGTAAACATGGTGAGGTTCATTTGTGTGGACGGACAGTGAAGTGAAGCTACTCCTTAATGTCGCTTTAGATTACAACCTTAACAGCATCCATGATCAGTAGCCAAACAAAGTGTAAACATAGGTCGCTCACATGACGTCAAGCATTTGCTGGCGCATGCTGTGACGTTTCAGAACCTAAAACCCTGTTTCACCCAGTTTACACAGCAACACACAAACAGCGTTTTCAGAAATCTCCAGTTTGGCCGGAGTTTTTACAAATGATCATTTTCCGTGAAACAACCTGCTTGCGTGTAAACAAGAGGCCAGACCGCATGAAAATATGTGCGTTCTTCCTACGTGTAAACGGGGTATGACCTGTCATTTATTTGGATTAATGTCTCCACCTGAGTTTCAAACACCTCATCATTTACACTTTCCAATGTGTCACTGCCACATGATGAGATTTATTAAATAACGTGATTAAAGTTTTAAATGAATCATTCACAGCAGAGATGGAGCGCTTTACTCCATTACTCTTAAATATGATCCAGAAATATATTCTCCCTAAAAGTCACGTGACTTTGACAATACTGACACACGTGTTTAAAACTGTCCAACAACATTACAGAGTGTTAAACTGATCACAGTAAGTGAAACCTCCTCAGTCTGCTGAGGGTTAATGATGATCACATGAGGACACTTGTTAGTCTGATCCAGTGAATGAGAGGGAGGACTCTGTCTCTGCAGGATCCTTCCTTGACTCTGAGAAACTCAGTCTGATCATTACAGAATCAAAGTCTAATATTTTAACAGTCTGACTCGTCAGTAACACTCGATGCTCCGTGTGAAGACAGACGCTGGACTCAGGTGACACAGACAGACAGGCTGACAGACAGGCAGGCAGACAGCTGTAGCATCTTACCTTCCAGGCATCGTCAGTCTTCTCCAGGTGGGTCCACCTGCACACAGACAGTCATGTTAATACAGCAGCAACAATCCTACATGACTGTACGAGCCTGATCCACTCAGTGACCAGTTTATTAGGAACAGCTGGTTCAAACATCACGATTCCTCTCAGAGCGACTACGGTGTGATGTCACAGGTTGAGCTCACCTGCTCGATCACAGTGAACTACAGTCACTACAGGTTCATTCATGTTCATAAGGTGACCACACACACAGAGCAGCTGCTGCCTCGTTCATGATGTTTCACTTTACACTTAAACCAGCACGTGCTTCTGTTATTGTGTCCGCCATCTTCCTCTCAGGGGTGACGGAGTAAACACCCGGATGTTCACAGGTGTTCCTAATAAACAGGTTAACTAAGTGAAAACAGTCACTAATAAACTCTATTAGCTATCAGCAGGCTAACAGGAAGCTAACTGGAGGCTAACAGGAAGCTAACTGGAGGCTAACATGTTGGAGCCACAGATCCCGCAGTGACACATTTAAACAGCACCACAAACACTCTGATGCTAACATGCTAACGTTTTAAACACGCTAACACAAACACAGTGTTTGACGGCGCCATGTTGTCACGGCTCCACCGCCACACCGCGAGTTCTCTCTGAGTCTACCCGCGTCTGCAGCCGCTCAGCCCGGTCTGCTCTTAGCTCCGTTAGCCGCTGTTAGCTCCATCCGAACCGAATCTCCGGCATCACGGCCTCCAGCACCGGCACACAGTGGCCGGTAACCGGAGAACAACCGAGCCGTGAACTGACGGTGATTATCGGACTGAAACAACCCGGATTAAAGATGTTATTGAGACTTTGAGTCGGACATGTCGGTTTCTTACCGTCTCTGTGAACAGGAAGATGGAGGAAAAGGAAGTGACGAAGGACCGACGGGAAATTATTGTAAACAGAGGTGTCCGCGGAGCTGCCTGCACAAAATGGCGGATTTCACTCACAACGTGTTTTTTAAAAGTTTTTTGTTGTTGTTTTATTTTTTACTTTTTATTTCATGTTGTCTTGATGGGACCTGAGTTTATTAAGATAAAAATTTAACGCTGTTATGACCCGACTTATATTTTTTAATCTTTATTTTATTGGTATTTGTTGTTTAATTGGGACCTCGCTGTATTTAGAAAACTATATTGTACCGTTATTAAACCCTGACGTTTATTTTTCATCTTTATTTAATTTTTCTTTTTTTTTTTTTATTTTTACTTCACGTTGTCTCAATGAAACATCATTTTGTACAGAAAACTAAAGTGTAACTCGAGTACAACTCATTTTGACAGGAGAAAACATTCAATTATATAATGTTTTGTTTTACATTTATCTTTTTATTGTATTGTTATCTACTTAATTATATTTTATCTTATTATATTTGTATATTTATTTTTATTTTAATCTACACTAAAAGTAAACAGTATCATTATTCAGTTTAATTAATTTATTTTATGTTGTTAACTGGAACCTCATTTTATTAAGAAAACGAAATATTCAGTGTTTATTTTTTTTTCCATCTTAATGTAATCTAATCTATTTCAATTAAGTTTAATTATTCTACCTAACATTGTTTAATTGGATCTCATTTTACAAAGAAAACCATATTCTGTGTGTTATTAGGGACCTCGGCTGAAGGGCGAGGACCCTCTAGTTCTTGTAGCGTTTATTATTATTATTATTATTATTAGGGACCTCGGCTGAAGGGCGAGGACCCTCTTGTTCTTGTAAGGTTTATTATTATTATTATTATTATTATTAGGGACCTCGGTCCTGAAAGGGCGAGGACCCTATTGTTCTTGTAACGTTTTTTCTTATTATTATTCTTTGTTTCATCCGACGCGACTTTCAACTGGAATTTGACCCCCTAAACATGCTCAAAAACTCACCAAAATTGGCACGCATGTCAGGACTGGCGAAAAATTTTATAACATGACCAAATTAATCTCAAAAGTGCAAAAATGGGCTCTCTAGCGCCACCTAGAAACACAAAAATGGCCGCTGCAGCCAGTAGGAACGTCGTAGGAAGATCAAACCAAAACAGCCTTGTTCATCTCATCAAGACCTACAAATCACGCGCTCGCACCCATGACCTAACTCCAACAGGAAGTGAGATATTTCCCTTTCAAAGTAAGAGTTTTCCTCAAAAAAAAAAATTCCTTAAAAAAACATCTTCTCATACACCGTTTATCGTATCGGCTTCAAACTCGCACACATTATTGTTCAAAGTGTCCTTATCAATTATTGTGCGTAACTTTTTCAATCCTCGAATGGTTTGGATGTAATGGCGCGTTTCAGGTGATGTGCTCCAAAACCTCCTGAGGATTTCTTGTGCCACCTTGACACACTAAAATGCCCGGTGCGACGGCTAGGAACCACTTAGAAAGACCAAACCAAAACTGTCTCGTTCGTCTCATAAAGATCTACAAATGCCGCGCTGCAACCCCTGACCTAACTCCAACAGGAAGTGCGCTGTCGGTCTTTGAATGTAAAGTGACGTTTTGGACAAATTCTGTCGAACAAAAATTATTTGCTCCTACACCGTTTATCATAACTGCTTCAAACTTGCACAAATTACAGCTCTACCCCTGCTGAACATTACTTGTGAAGGACTTTGTCATAACTTGAACGGTTTGGATTTTAGAAGCGTTAGAAGGTGCAGGACACAACTCCTCATGATGATCTCTGGAAGAAAAGATGAGGGTCAACTCACTGTAAACTTGTGATTAAGGTGACATTTTTCAGTCCATAGACATACAAGCTTTATATGTTTGCGTTCAGAACAAATTTATCTATCTGGTGATGCTTTCAGATTGAAGATGGGACCCACGGTTTGGAATCTGGAAGGATTTGTTTGAGAAAGTTTCAAGCCATTCTGCTCTCTGTGTGAGCCTGCAGCTGTCATTAATTAGCATAACAAAGGCTTCACTTTGACAGTCTGTGTGTCAGTGAAGTGTGTGTGGTCACACAGACATGACAGTATAACATTTACCAAGGTCATTCCTAAAACTGTGAAAGAAATGCCTGATACCAAAAATCTGTAAATACAAGATGTCTTGGAAAAAGTATTTTAACTCATTAACAATTGCAGTACATGTAGTCCTGCTCAGTTTCTCCACTGACATTAACTAGTATATATGTGTGTCTTTTTGCTGCACTTAGATCATCACAGCAGCCAGGACACATCACTCTAGCTTTCACTAGGTCACATGATTTCAGATGAATATGGATGTGTTGTTTGATCATCACACATGTCAAAGTTTGATTAGGTCACATGACTTTTGTCTACAACTTTCAAATTATAAGCTCACACCACCTTCATAAGAACCTTGCATTTTTAACCCTGTGGGCCCCCTTATAAAAAAATTATACTAAACTAAAAAATATTAAATATTAATATATTTCTCTACATTTTTTTGCTTAAATCTTTTAAACAACTTGTACTCAGATTATGCATATCAAATATTCATTCCTTTTGAGGATTTTCACAATTTATTTGCCATTTTATTTACATGAAGTCACTGTTACTTTAATGGAAAAAAAAAACATGAATTAAGATTAACTATATAATAAATGTTGGATGGATTTTTTATTTTATTTATCACAGTCTGTGATATGTGAATGATAAATAACAACACCAATTTTGATGTATTATCATGTTTGGGGGCAGTTTCTATTTTTCAATAAAAATAGACACTTGTTCCCCTTCGGGACTTTTTTTTGTCTTTGTTGAAAAACAACCATAAAAATATTAATGTTTTTTTTATTTTAAACTAATACATACCAAATATTCATTGTGGGTGTATGTATGAGAGAGAAAGACAGGGAGAGAGAGAGAGAGAGAGACATGGAGAAAAAAAATAATGTAACCTTAAAGCAACCTGCAGCTCATAATTTGCAATTTTTAGCAACACAATTACACGCGCACACAATCACACACACTTTAGTCTGTCTCTCTGTCTCTCTGTCTCTGTCTCTGTCTCTGTCTCTCTCTCTCTGTCTCTGTCTCTCTCTCTCTCTCTCTCTCTCTCTCTCCCCCCTCCTCTCCCTCTCTGCATGTCGCTAACTCGGCCGCCTATGTCTGTCTGTCTGTCTGTCTGCCTGTGTGTGTCATACTTCTACTGTTATTATACACATATGATTAGTGTCACATATGTATACAATCAGATATTAATTCAACATATTGTGCTATAATTGCCAGAATTATAATTATAATATTATTACTTTTATTAATGTTGTTGTGAGCTACTTTCTGTGCAATAAACATTTCGGACCTGCTCTGTCAGATTGACAGTCTGATCCTTGTGCACAGTGTTATTAAAACAAATAAATATAAAAAGGACAGAGGTTTGATTTGAGCTGAGGATAATTCATGCAGTGTAATATTTGAACGTTAAGACAAAAAGTGATGTTCAAAGAAATGACTGATCTGCATAAATTCAGTGACTTAACACAGTCCTGAGTAACAAACAAATCTGCAGCAGGTTAACTTCTATCACAGCGGTGCCTGGATGGTGTGACGTGTGAAGTTGTGTTGCTGCTGTGGTGTCAGATGCCTCCTGCTGATTCTGTTAACATTAGTCATTAGTCAAACTGAGCTTGAGGTGCCTGTGCTGTCACCTAATTATATGGTCATTAATTAGCATAACAATGGCTTCACTTGGACAGACACAAGCCTGTGTGTGTGTGTGTGTGTGTGTGTCTTTGTCTGTTTGTGTGTAGGGGTGTGTGTGTGTGTGTGTGTGTGTGTGTGATACCTCTGTTGTTATGATGCACATATGATTATTGTCACATATGTATACTATCAGATATTAATTCAACATACATTCAGGCTGATTCGCGCCGTCTACGTGAGCTGGGGGACGACGGCCAGGGGCCGAGGTCCCTCCAATGCTGCTTGCAGCTTTAATTATTAGGGACCTCGGCTGAAGGGCGAGGACCCTCTAGTTCTTGTAAGGTTTATTATTATTATTATTATTATTGTTTGTTTCAGCGTACGCGACTTTCAACTGGAATTTGACCCCCTAAACATGCTCAAAAACTCACCAAAATTGGCACGCATGTCAGGACTGGCGAAAAATTTTATAAAATGAAAAAATTAATCTGAAAAGTGCCAAAATGGGCTCTCTAGCGCCACCTAACTGTTCAGACCACTAAAATGGCCGCTGCAGCCAGTAGGAACGTCGTAGGAAGATCAAACCAAAACAGGCGTGTTCGTCTCATCAAGACCTACAAATCACGTGCTCGCACCTCTGGCCTAAACCCAACAGGAAGTGAGCTATTTCCTTTCAAAGTAAGATTTTTCCTCAAAAAAAAATATTCCTTAAAAAAACATCTTCTCCTACACCGTTTATCGTATTGGCTTCAAACTCGCACACATTATTGTTCTAAGTGTCCTTATCAATTATTGTGCGTAACTTTTTCAATCCTCAATTGGTTTGGATGTAATGGCGCGTTTCAGGTGATGTGCTCCAAAACCTCCTGAGGATTTGTTGTGCCACCTAGACACACTAAAATGCCCGGTGCGATGGCTAGGAACCACTTAGAAAGACCAAACCAAAACTGTCTCGTTCGTCTCATAAAGATCTACAAATGCCGCGCTGCAACCCCTGACCTAACTCCAACAGGAAGTGCGCTGTCGGTCTTTGACTGTAAGATGGCGTTTTGGACAAATTCTGTCGAACAAAAATTATTTGCTCCTACACCGTTTATCACAACTGCTTCAAACTTGCACAAATTACAGCTCTACCCCTGCTGAACATTACTTGTGAAGGACTTTGTCATAACTTGAACGGTTTGGATTTTAGAAGCGTTAGAAGGTGCAGGACACAACTCCTCATGATGATCTCTGGAAGAAAAGATGAGGGTCAACACACTGTAAACTTGTGATTAAGGTGACATTTTTCAGTCCATAGACATACAAGATTTATATGTTTGCGTTCAGAACAAATTTATCTATCTGGTGATGCTTTCAGATTGAAGATGGGACCCACGGTTTGGAATCTGCAAGGATTTGTTTGAGAAAGTTTCAAGCCATTCTGCTCTCTGTGTGAGCTACATGCAGTCCTTAATTAGCATAACAAAGGCTTCACTCTGACAGTCTGTGTGTCAGTGAAGTGTGTGTGGTCACACAGACATGACAGTATAACATTTACCAAAGTCATTCCTAAAACTGTGAAAGAAATGCCTGATACCAAAAATCTGTAAATACAAGATGTCTTGGTGACAATATTTTAACTCATTAACAATTGTAGTACATGTACTCCTGCTCAGTTTCTCCACTGACATTAACTAGTATATATTTGTGTCTTTTTGCTGCACTTAGATCATCACAGCAGCCAGGACACATCACTCTAGCTTTCACTAGGTCACATGATTTCAGATGAATATGGATGTGTTGTTTGATCATCACACATGTCAAAGTTTGATTAGGTCACATGACTTTTGTCTACAACTTTCAAATTATAAGCTCACACCACCTTCATAAGAACCTTGCATTTTTAACCCTGTGGGCCCCCTCATAAAAAAATTATACTAAACTAAAAAATATTAAATATTAATATATTTCTCTACATTTTTTTGCTTAAATCTTTTAAACAACTTGTACTCAGATTATGCATATCAAGTATTCATTCCTTTTGAGGATTTTCACAATTTATTTGCCATTTTATTTACATGAAGTCACTGTTACTTTAATGGAAAAAAAAACATGAATTAAGATTAACTATATAATAAATGTTGGATGGATTTTTTTTTTTTTTATCACAGTCTGTGTTATGTGACTGGTAAATAAAAAAACCAATTTTGATGCATTATCATTTTTGGGGGCAGTTTCTATTTTTCAAAAAAAATAGACACTGTTACCCTTCAGGACTTTTTTTCTGACACAAGGAAAGTATAACATTTACCAAAGCCATTCCTAAAACTTTGAAAGAAATGCCTGATACCAAAAGCCTGTAAATACAAGATGTCCTGGTGAAACACTTTTACCTCATGATGAATTGGAATACATGTAGTCCTGCTCACTTTCTCCACTGACATTAACTAATATATATTTGTATCTTTTTGCTGCACTTAGATCATCACAGCAGCCAGTACACATCACTCTAGCTTTCACTAGATCACATAATTTCAAATGAAAATGGATGTGTTGTTTGATCATCACACATGTCAAAGTTTCATTAGGTCACATGGCTTGTGTCTACAACTTTCAAATTATAAGCTCACACCACCTTCATAAGAACCTTGCATTTTTAACCCTGTGGGCCACCCTATAAAAAGTCACACGTGTCCCCTTCGGAACAGTGTGAACAACTAAAAAATATTAAATATTAATATATTTCTCTCCATATTTTTGCTTAAATCTTTTAAACAACTTGTACTCAGATTATGCATATCAAATATTCATTACTTTTGAGGATTTTCACAATTTATTTGCCATTTTATTTACATGAAGTCACTGTTACTTTAATGTAAAAAAACAAACAAACATGAATTAAGATTAACTATATAATATATGTTGGATGGATTTTTTTATTTTATTTATCACGGTCTGTGATATGTGAATGATAAATAACAACACCAATTTTGATGCATTATCATTTTTTGGGGCAGTTTCTATTTTTCAATAAAAATAGACACTGTTCCCCTTCAGGACTTTTTTTTGTCTTTGTTGAAAAACAGCCATAAAAATATTAATATTTTTTTTGATTTTTAACTCCTAGTCACACTATACATACCAAATATTCATTGTGGGTGTATGTATGAGAGACAAAGACAGGGAGAGAGAGAAAGACAGAGAGAGACATGGAGAAAAAAAATAATGTAACCTTAAAGCAACCTGCAGCTCATAATTTGCAATTTTTAGCGACACAATTACAATGCCTGTTGTTTGATCATCACACATGTCAAAGTTTCATTAGGTCACATGGCTTGTGTCTACACCTTTCAAAATATAAGCTCACACCACCTTCATAAGAACCCTGCATTTTCAACCTTGCGGGTCCCCTTATAAAAAATTATACTAAACTAAAAAATATTAAATATTAATATATTTCTCAATATAGGATTTTCACAATTTATTTGCCATTTTATTTACATGAAGTCACTGTTACTTTAATAAAATAAAAAAAACATGAATTAAGATTAACTATATAATAAATGTTGGATGGAATTTTTTATTTTATTTATCACAGTCTGTCATATGTGAATGATAAATAACAACACCAATTTTGATGCATTATCATTTTTGGGGGCTTTTTCTATTTTTCAATGAAAATAGACACTGTTCCCCTTCAGGACTTTTTTTGTCTTTGTTGAAAAACAACCATAAAAATATTAATTTTTTGGGGGGATTTTTAACTCCTACTCAGACTATACATACCAAATATTCATTGTGGGTGTATGTATGAGAGAGAAAGATAGGGAGAGAGAGAGAGAGAGAGAGAGAGAGAGAGACATGGAGAAAAAAAATAATGTAACCTTAAAGCAACCTGCAGCTCATAATTTGCAATTTTTAGCGACACAATTACAATGCCTGTTGTTTGATCATCACACATGTCAAAGTTTCATTAGGTCACATGGCTTGTGTCTACACCTTTCAAAATATAAGCTCACACCACCTTCATAAGAACCCTGCATTTTCAACCTTGCGGGTCCCCTTATAAAAAATTATACTAAACTAAAAAATATTAAATATTAATATATTTCTCAATATAGGATTTTCACAATTTATTTGGCATTTTATTTACATGAAGTCACTGTTATTTAATAAAATAAAAAAAACATGAATTAAGATTAACTATATAATAAATGTTGGATGGATTTTTTTATTTTATTCAACACAGTCTGTGATATGTGAATGATAAATAACAACACCAATTTTGATGCATTATCATTTTTGTGGGCAGTTTCTATTTTTCAATGAAAATAGACACTGTTCCCCTTCAGGACTTTTTTTGTCTTTGTTGAAAAACAACCATAAAAATATTAATTTTTGGGGGGGATTTTTAACTCCTACTCAGACTGTACATACTAAATATTCATTGTGGGTGTATGTATGAGAAAGACAGGGAGAGAGAAATAGAGAGAGAGAGAGAGAGAGAGAGAGAGAGACATGGAGAAAAAAAATAATGTCACGTTAAAGCAACCTGCAGCTCATAATTTGCAATTTTTAGCGACACAATTATACACGCACACACACACACACACACACACACACACACTCCACTCCCTGTCCCCCCTCTCTCTCTCTGTTTCTTTTTCTCCCCCCTCTCTCCTCTCTCTCCATTCTCTTTGTCTCTGCATGTCACTAACTCGGCCGTACTGCATGTCAGTAACTCGGCCTCTTCTCCAGGCCTTTGTGCTCCACTGTCTCACAGGTTAACTTCTATCACAGCGGTGCCTGGATAGTGTGACATGTTAAGTTGTGTTGCTGCTGTGGTGTCAAATGCCTCCTGCTGATTCTGTTATCATTAGTCATTAGTCAAACTGAGCTTGAAGTGCGTGTGCTGTCACCTAATTACATGGTCATTAATTAGCATAACAATGGCTTCACTCGGACAGACACAAGCCTGTGTGTGTTTGTGTGTGTGTGTGTGTGTCTTTGTCTGTTTGTGTGTAGGGGTGTGTGTGTGTGTGTGTGTGTGTGTGTGTGATACCTCTACTGTTAAGATGCATATATGATTATTGTCACATATGTATACTATCAGATATTAATTCAACATATTGTACCACAATTGCTAGAATTATAATTTTAATATTATTACACAGATACACACTCCACTCCCTGTTCTCTCTCTCTCTCTCTCTCTCTCTCTCTCTCTCCCCCCCATCCTCTTTCTGCCTTCTCTCCCTTTCTGCATGTTGCTAACTCAGCCGTCTATGTCTGTCTGTCTGTGTGTGTCATACTTCTACTGTTATTATACACATATGATTAGTGTCACATATGTATACAAACAGATATGAATTCAACATATTGTGCTATAATTGCCAGAATTTTAATTATAATATTATTACTTTTATTAATGTTGTTGTAAGCTACATTCTGTGCAATAAACATTTCGGACCTGCTCGGACAGACTGACAGTCTGATCCTTGTGCACAGTGTTATTAAAACAAATAAATATAAAAACGACAGAGGTTTGATTTGAGCTGAGGATAATTCATGCAGTGTAATTGAACGTTAAGACAAAAAGTGATGTTCAAAGAAATGACTGATCTGCATAACTTCAGTGACTTAACACAGTCCTGAGTAACAAACAAATCTGCAGCAGGTCAACTTCTATCACAGCGGTGCCTGGATAGTGTGACGTGTGAAGTTGTGTT
This sequence comes from Epinephelus malabaricus, assembly GCA_037127435.1. Classification (NCBI taxonomy): domain Eukaryota; kingdom Metazoa; phylum Chordata; class Actinopteri; order Perciformes; family Serranidae; genus Epinephelus; species Epinephelus malabaricus. Next base: position 42,540,325 of record JANUFT010000013.1, on the reverse strand, counting down.
GCTGCTGTACTGTGAAATGCCTCCTGCTGATTCTGTTAACATTAGTCATTAGTCAAACTGAGCTTCAAGTGCCTGTGCTGTCACCTAAGTACATGGTCATTAATTAGCATAACAATGGCTTCACTCGGACAGACACAAGCCTGTGTAGGTTTGTGTGTGTGTGTTGTTTGATCATCACACATGTCAAAGTTTCATTAGGTCACATGGCTTATGGCTTATGTCTACAACTTGAGCTGGGGGACGACGGCGAGGGGCCGAGGTCCCTTCCAATGCTGCTTGCAGCTTTAATTATTATTATTATTGTTTGTTTCAGCGTACGCGACTTTCAACTGGAATTTGACCCCCTAAACATGCTCAAAAACTCACCAAAATTGGCACGCATGTCAGGACTGGCGAAAAATTTTATAAAATGAAAAAATGAATCTGAAAAGTGCCAAAATGGGCTCTCTAGCGCCACCTAACTGTTCAGACCACTAAAATGGCCGCTGCAGCCAGTAGGAATGTCGTAGGAAGATCAAACCAAAACAGGCGTGTTCGTCTCATCAAGACCTACAAATCACGTGCTCGCACCTCTGGCCTAAACCCAACAGGAAGTGAGCTATTTCCTTTCAAAGTAAGATTTTTCCTCAAAAAAAAATATTCCTTAAAAAAACATCTCCTCCTACACCGTTTATCGTATCGGCTTCAAACTCGCACACATTATTGTTCAAAGTGTCCTTATCAATTATTGTGCGTAACTTTATCAATCCTCGAATGGTTTGGATGTAATGGCGCGTTTCAGGTGATGTGCTCCAAAACCTCCTGAGGATTTGTTGTGCCACCTAGACACACTAAAATGCCCGGTGCGACGGCTAGGAACCACTTAGAAAGACCAAACCAAAACTGTCTCGTTCGTCTCATAAAGATCTACAAATGCCGCACTGCAACCCCTGACCTAACTCCAACAGGAAGTGCGCTGTCAGTCTTTGAATGTAAAGTGACGTTTTGGACAAATTCTGTCGAACAAAAATTATTTGCTCCTACACCGTTTATCATAACTGCTTCAAACTTGCACAAATTACAGCTCTACCCCTGCTGAACATTACTTGTGAAGGACTTTGTCATAACTTGAACGGTTTGGATTTTAGAAGCGTTAGAAGGTGCAGGACACAACTCCTCATGATGATCTCTGGAAGAAAAGATGAGGGTCAACACACTGTAAACTTGTGATTAAGGTGACATTTTTCAGTCCATAGACATACAAGCTTTATATGTTTGCGTTCAGAACAAATTTATCTATCTGGTGATGCTTTCAGATTGAAGATGGGACCCACGGTTTGGGATCTGGAAGGATTTGTTTGAGAAAGTTTCAAGCCATTTTGCTCTCTGTCTGAGCTGCATGCAGTGTTTAATTAGCATAACAAAGGCTTCACTCTGACAGTCTGTGTGTCAGTGAAGTGTGTGTGGTCACACAGACATGACAGTATAACATTTACCAAAGTCATTCCTAAAACTGTGAAAGAAATGCCTGATACCAAAAATCTGTAAATACAAGATGTCCTGGTGAAACACTTTTACCTCATTAACAATTGCAGTACATGTAGTCCTGCTCAGTTTCTCCACTGACATTAACTAGTATATATTTCTGTCTTTTTGCTGCACTTAGATCATCACAGCAGCCAGGACACATCACTCTAGCTTTCACTAGGTCACATGATTTCAGATGAATATGGATGTGTTGTTTGATCATCACACATGTCAAAGTTTGATTAGGTCACATGACTTCTGTCTACAACTTTGAAATTATAAGCTCACACCACCTTCATAAGAACCTTGCATTTTTAACCCTGCGGGCCCCCTTATAAAAAATCACACCTATCCCCTTCGGGATGGTGTGAACAACTAAAAAATATTAAATATTAATATATTTCTCTACATTTTTTTGCTTAAATCTTTTAACCAACTTGTACTCAGATTATGCATATCAAATATTCAGTCCCTGTGAGGATTTTCACAATTTATTTGCTATTTTATTTACATTAAGTCACTGTTACTTTAATGAAAAAAAAAAACATGAATTAAGATTAACTATATAATAAATGTTGGATGGATTTTTTTTTTTTTTATCACAGTCTGTGTTATGTGACTTATAAATAACAAAACCAATTTTGATGCATTATCATTTTTGGGGGCAGTTTCTATATTTCAAAAAAATAGACACTGTTACCCTTCAGGACTTTTTTTCTGACACAAGGAAAGTATAACATTTACCAAAGCCATTCCTAAAACTTTGAAAGAAATGCCTGATACCAAAAGCCTGTAAATACATGATGTCCTGGTGAAACACTTTTACCTCATGATGAATTGGAATACATGTAGTCCTGCTCACTTTCTCCACTGACATTAACTAGTATATATTTGTGTCTTTTTGCTGCACTTAGATCATCACAGCAGCCAGAACACTCTAGCTTTCACTAGGTCACATGATTTCAGATGAATATGGATGTGTTGTTTGATCATCACACATGTCAAAGTTTGATTAGGTCACATGACTTGTCTACAACTTTCAAATTATAAGCTCACACCACCTTCATAAGAACCTTGCATTTTTAAACCTGTTTGCCCCCTTATAAAAAAATTATACTAAACTAAAAAATATTAAATATTAATATATTTCTCTACATTTTTTTGCTTAAATCTTTTAACCAACTTGTACTCAGATTATGCATATCAAATATTCATTCCTTTTGAGGATTTTCACAATTTATTTGCCATTTTATTTACATGAAGTCACTGTTACTTTAATGGAAAAAAAACATGAATTAAGATTAACTATATAATAAATGTTGGATGGATTTTTTATTTTATTTATCACAGTCTGTGATATGTGAATGATAAATAACAACACCAATTTTGATGCATTATCATGTTTGGGGGCAGTTTCTATTTTTCAATAAAAATAGACACTTGTTCCCCTTCAGGACTTTTTTTTGTCTTTGTTGAAAAACAACCATAAAAATATTAATATTTTTTTTATTTTAAACTAATACATACCAAATATTCATTGTGGGTGTATGTATGAGAGAGAAAGACAGGGAGAGAGAGAGAGAGAGAGAGAGAGAGAGACATGGAGAAAAAAAAAAAATGTAACCTTAAAGCAACCTGCAGCTCATAATTTGCAATTTTTAGCAACACAATTACACGCGCACACAATCACACACACACACACACACACACACACACACTTTACTCCCTGTCCTCTCCCTGTCTCTCTCTCTCTCTCTCTCTCTCTCTCTCTCTCTCTCTCTCTCTCTCTCTCTCTCCCCCCCTCCTCTCTCTCTCTGCATGTCGCTAACTCGGCCGCCTATGTCTGTCTGTCTGTCTGTCTGTGTGTGTCATACTTCTACTGTTATTATACACATATGATTAGTGTCACATATGTATACAATCAGATATTAATTCAACATATTGTGCTATAATTGCCAGAATTATAATTATAATATTATTACTTTTATTAATGTTGTTGTAAGCTACTTTCTGTGCAATAAACATTTCAGACCTGCTCTGACAGATTGACAGTCTGATCCTTGTGCACAGTGTTATTAAAACAAATAAATATAAAAACGACAGAGGTTTGATTTGAGCTGAGGATAATTCATGCAGTGTAATATTTGAACGTTAAGACAAAAAGTGATGTTCAAAGAAATGACTGATCTGCATAAATTCAGTGACTTAACACAGTCCTGAGTAACAAACAAATCTGCAGCAGGTTAACTTCTATCACAGCGGTGCCTGGATGGTGTGACATGTGAAGTTGTGTTGCTCTCTGGTGTCAAATGCCTCCTGCTGATTCTGTTAACATTAGTCATTAGTCAAACTGAGCTTAAAGTGCCTGCGCTGTCACCTAAGTACATGGTCATTAATTAGCATAACAATGGCTTCACTCTGACAGACACAAGCCTGTGTGTGTTTGTGTGTGTGTGTGTGTGTTGTTTGATCATCACACATGTCAAAGTTTCATTATCTACAACTTTCAAAATATAAGCTCACACCACCTTCATAAGACCCCTGCATTTGTAACCCTGCGGGCCCCCTTATAAAAAATCACACCTATCCCCTTCGGGATGGTGTGAACAACTAAAAAATATTAAATATTAATACATTTCTTTACATTTTTTTTGCTTAAATCTTTTAACCAACTTGTACTCAGATTATGCATATCAAGTATTCATTCCTTTTGAGGATTTTCACAATTTATTTGCCATTTTATTTACATGAAGTCACTGTTACTTTAATAAAAAAAAAAAAAAACATGAATTAAGATTAACTATTTAATAAATGTTGGATGGATTTTTTTATTTTATTTATCACAGTCTGTGATATGTGAATGATAAATAACAACACCAAATTTGATGCATTATCATTTTTGGGGGCAGTTTCTATTTTTCAATAAAAATAGACACTGTTCCCCTTCAGGACTTTTTTTGATTTTGTTGAAAAACAACCATAAAAATATATATATTTTTTTGGATTTTTAACTCCTACTCAGACTATACATACCAAATATTCATTGTGGGTGTATGTATGAGAGAGAAAGACAGGGAGAGAGAAAGAGAGAGAGAGAGAGAGAGAGAGACATGGAGAAAAAAAATAATGTAACCTTAAATCAACCTGCAGCTCATAATTTGCAATTTTTAGCGACACAATTACACACGTACACACACACACACACACACACACACACACACACACACACTCCACTCCCTGTCCCCCCTCTCTCTCTCTGTTTCTCTTTCTCCCCCCTCTCTCCTCTCTCTCCCTTCTCTCTCCCTCTGCATGTCACTAACTCGGCTGTACTGCATGTCAGTAACTCGGCCTCTTCTCCAGAGCCTTTGTGCTCCACTGTCTCACAGGTTAACTTCTATCACAGTGGTGCCTGGATAGTGTGACATGTGAAGTTGTGTTGCTGTTGGGTGTCAGATGCCTCCTGCTGATTCTGTTATCATTAGTCATTAGTCAAACTGAGCTTGAAGTGTGTGTGCTGTCACCTAATTACATGGTCATTAATTAGCATAACAATGGCTTCACTCGGACAGACACAAGCCTGTGTGTGTTTGTGTGTGTGTGTGTGTGTGTGTGTGTGTGTGTGTGTGTGTCTTTGTCTGTTTGTGTGTAGGGGTGTGTGTGTGTGTGTGTGTGTGTGTGTGTGATACCTCTGTTGTTATGATGCACATATGATTATTGTCACATATGTATACAAACAGATATTAATTCAACATATTGTGCTATAATTGCCAAAATTTTAATTATAATATTATTACTTTTATTAATGTTGTTGTAAGCTACATTCTGTGCAATAAACATTTCGGACCTGCTCTGACAGACTGACAGTCTGATCCTTGTGCACAGTGTTATTAAAACAAATAAATATAAAAACGACAGAGGTTTGATTTGAGCTGAGGATAATTCATGCAGTGTAATTGAACGTTAAGACAAAAAGTGATGTTCAAAGAAATGACTGATCTGCATAAATTCAGTGACTTAACACAGTCCTGAGTAACAAACAAATCTGCAGCAGGTCAACTTCTATCACAGCGGTGCCTGGATGGTGTGATGTGTGAAGTTGTGTTGCTGCTGTACTGTGAAATGCCTCCTGCTGATTCTGTTAACATTAGTCATTAGTCAAACTGAGCTTCAAGTGCCTGTGCTGTCACCTAAGTACATGGTCATTGATTAGCATAACAATGGCTTCACTCGGACAGACACAAGCCTGTGTGGGTTTGTGTGTGTGTGTTGTTTGATCGTCACACATGTCAAAGTTTCATTAGTGTCACATGGCTTATGGCTTATGTCTACAACTTGAGCTGGGGGACGACGGCGAGGGGCCGAGGTCCCTTCCAATGCTGCTTGCAGCTTTAATTATTATTATTATTGTTTGTTTCTTTCTTTCAGCGTACGCGACTTTAAACTTGAATTTGACCCCCTGAACATGCTCAAAAACTCACCAAAATTGGCACGCATGTCAGGACTGGCGAAAAATTTTATAACATGGCCAAATTAATCTGAAAAGTGCAAAAATGGGCTCTCTAGCGCCACCTAGAAAAACAAAAATGGCCGCTGCAGCCAGTAGGAACGTCGTAGGAAGATCAAACCAAAACAGCCTTGTTCATCTCATCAAGACCTACAAATCACGCGCTCGCACCCATGACCTAACTCCAACAGGAAGTGAGATATTTCCCTTTCAAAGTAAGAGTTTTCCTCAAAAAAAAAAATTCCTTAAAAAAACATCTTCTCATACACCGTTTATCGTATCGGCTTCAAACTCGCACACATTATTGTTCAAAGTGTCCTTATCAATTATTGTGCGTAACTTTTTCAATCCTCGAATGGTTTGGATGTAATGGCGCGTTTCAGGTGATGTGCTCCAAAACCTCCTGAGGATTTCTTGTGCCACCTTGACACACTAAAATGCCCGGTGCGACGGCTAGGAACCACTTAGAAAGACCAAACCAAAACTGTCTCGTTCGTCTCATAAAGATCTACAAATGCCGCGCTGCAACCCATGACCTAACTCCAACAGGAAGTGCGCTGTCGGTCTTTGAATGTAAAGTGACGTTTTGGACAAATTCTGTCGAACAAAAATTATTTGCTCCTACACCGTTTATCATAACTGCTTCAAACTTGCACAAATTACAGCTCTACCCCTGCTGAACATTACTTGTGAAGGACTTTGTCATAACTTGAACGGTTTGGATTTTAGAAGCGTTAGAAGGTGCAGGACACAACTCCTCATGATGATCTCTGGAAGAAAAGATGAGGGTCAACACACTGTAAACTTGTAATTAAGGTGACATTTTTCAGTCCATAGACATACAAGCTTTATATGTTTGCGTTCAGAACAAATTTATCTATCTGGTGATGCTTTCAGATTGAAGATGGGACCCACGGTTTGGAATCTGGAAGGATTTGTTTGAGAAAGTTTCAAGCCATTCTGCTCTCTGTGTGAGCCTGCAGCTGTCATTAATTAGCATAACAAAGGCTTCACTCTGACAGTCTGTGTGTCAGTGAAGTGTGTGTGGTCACACAGACATGACAGTATAACATTTACCAAGGTCATTCCTAAAACTGTGAAAGAAATGCCTGATACCAAAAATCTGTAAATACAAGATGTCTTGGAAAAAGTATTTTAACTCATTAACAATTGCAGTACATGTAGTCCTGCTCAGTTTCTCCACTGACATTAACTAGTATATATTTGTGTCTTTTTGCTGCACTTAGATCATCACAGCAGCCAGGACACATCACTCTAGCTTTCACTAGGTCACATGATTTCAGATGAATATGGATGTGTTGTTTGATCATCACACATGTCAAAGTTTGATTAGGTCACATGACTTTTGTCTACAACTTTCAAATTATAAGCTCACACCACCTTCATAAGAACCTTGCATTTTTAACCCTGTGGGCCCCCTTATAAAAAATTATACTAAACTAAAAAATATTAAATATTAATATATTTCTCTACATTTTTTTGCTTAAATCTTTTAAACAACTTGTACTCAGATTATGCATATCAAATATTCATTCCTTTTGAGGATTTTCACAATTTATTTGCCATTTTATTTACATGAAGTCACTGTTACTTTAATGGAAAAAAAAACATGAATTAAGATTAACTATATAATAAATGTTGGATGGATTTTTTATTTTATTTATCACGGTCTGTGATATGTGAATGATAAATAACAACACCAATTTTGATGTATTATCATGTTTGGGGGCAGTTTCTATTTTTCAATAAAAATAGACACTTGTTCCCCTTCAGGACTTTTTTTTGTCTTTGTTGAAAAACAACCATAAAAATATTAATGTTTTTTTTATTTTAAACTAATACATACCAAATATTCATTGTGGGTGTATGTATGAGAGAGAAAGACAGGGAGAGAGAGAGAGAGAGAGAGACATGGAGAAAAAAAATAATGTAACCTTAAAGCAACCTGCAGCTCATAATTTGCAATTTTTAGCAACACAATTACACGCGCACACAATCACACACAGCTGAGGATAATTCATGCAGTGTAATATTTGAACGTTAAGACAAAAAGTGATGTTCAAAGAAATGACTGATCTGCATAAATTCAGTAACTTAACACAGTCCTGAGTAACAAACAAATCTGCAGCAGGTTAACTTCTATCACAGCGGTGCCTGGATGGTGTGACGTGTGAAGTTGTGTTGCTGCTGTGGTGTCAGATGCCTCCTGCTGATTCTGTTAACATTAGTCATTAGTCAAACTGAGCTTGAGGTGCCTGTGCTGTCACCTAATTACATGGTCATTAATTAGCATAACAATGGCTTCACTTGGACAGACACAAGCCTGTGTGTGTGTGTGTGTGTGTGTGTGTCTTTGTCTGTTTGTGTGTAGGGGTGTGTGTGTGTGTGTGTGTGTGTGTGTGTGTGTGTGATACCTCTGTTGTTATGATGCACATATGATTATTGTCACATATGTATACTATCAGATATTAATTCAACATACATTCAGGCTGATTCGCGCCGTCTACGTGAGCTGGGGGACGACGGCCAGGGGCCGAGGTCCCTCCAATGCTGCTTGCAGCTTTAATTTATTTTTATTGTCATTTTATTATTATCTGTAAAATCTTGAATCAGGCAACAAATACACATCATTTTAAATCAGACAAGTGTTTTAAATTTCTGGGTGTGATAAAAGATAATTAATTAATTAATTATGAAAGTCAACTAGAGTAGTTTATAAAATGAGGGATTTTCTAAATTGCGTGTATTTTTAATTTTATTTTCTAAATAAAAACAAATGTTAACTGTGTTCTACATGATGCTTTTTCATCTTTACAAATTTTAGAATTAAGTTTTATGTTTATTATTTTTCTCATTTATGACTTAATTATTTAGCAAGTTTCACATTTTATTTATTTTACTTTGCTGATTTATTTTTTTTTAAATTTGTTTAATTAACATCACATAAAAAAGCTGTATCAATAAACCTTTAATAAATACTTTTGATTTAGACCTGTGATTTATTGTACTGATACTTATTTTTTATGCTAACACTTATTATTATTATTATTAGACTGGTATATTTATTTCATTATTATATTTATTGTACTGATATGTTATTTTCATTGCACTTATTTTTGCTTCAATCACATTCATTTTGAATGTAATAGCAGTATAAAATACGCTTTTTATTTTATTATACTGGTATTTATTTCTTAGGGTGATATTCGTTCTATTATATTTACTTCTATTATACTGATATTTATTTCAATATATTTTTCTTCATTATATGATATTTATTTTTTCATATATATATTTTGATGTGTTGAACCAACAGTCACTGAGAGAACTGACCTGCGGTCTGTTTGTCTGTAAGATAAATGACATCAGAGGAGCATCGGTGGTGTCGGAGGGTTCATGTCAGTGAAAAGAGTCAAATTAAAATATTTATTTTAAGCACTTAAACTCAACTCTTCATACACGTGTTCAAATCTTTTATACAGTTTACAGCAAAAAGAAAACAAAGTGAAAAACTGTAAAAACTGTGACAGTCCATTTGTCCTCCAGAAAACACGGTGGAATGTCCTTTAAAACCACACCACCCTGCGATCACATGATCCCGTCACCGCCGTCACATGACCCCGTCACCACCGCAGGAGAAGCACATGAGAAAAACATTAAACATCTGTACAAACATGGAACCATCTGATCGGTCAGTCCACACCTGTCCGCTCAGGACACGGAGACACGTGATTGGACAGAACAACTGCCAATCACAGCACCTGCTCAGGGGGACTGTTGGGCCCCAAGTTCTGCCTCACAGGCAACTCACCAACACCAGCGTTAAGAGATTAAAGACGCAGTTCACACAGGTGAGGTCAGGTGTGACGCTGCATTCAGGTCAAACAGGAACAAACATGACCAACATCCTCATGTCCCACGTCACCTGAATGCAGCATCTGAACATGGAAATAAAGGTTTAATGTTAAGAACTCAACTGTGGTCACGCTTCCTGTCTCTGTCTCTGGGTGGAGCTTAAACGGGAAGAACAACTCAAACATCAGAAACTCTTTAATTATAAAATCCTCCTGAGACCCTGAAGAGTTCTGTTCACATGTATCTTTAATTTCTCCTCGTGATCTGGGATTGGTTTGACCTGAGGTATGAAAAACTAAACACCGTCTTTGAACAGGAAGTTGGTTTGAAACGAAACAATGTCCTCGTACAGGGACGACAGGTTTAAGTGTGTAACAGAGTATCAGACAGTTATTTAGGGCTCACATCCAAACTGTTCACTTCAACTCCTGAAGGCGGCCGAGCACATAGCTGAAAACACAACAAATCTAAGAGTCTTCAAACGAGACGATAACAAAGTCCCGACATCCTCAGACGAGTCCATCCTCGTAAACGTCTCGTCTCAGCTTGTTACTGTGGATAAAATGGGTCAAACTTGTTGCCGTATCAAACTACAAACTTTATTTATCATAAATAAAGTTTGACGATAAAATGTGATCAGGTTTTGGACCTCATGTCTGAACGTCTGCAGACTGACAGAGAAACATCGATCTGTGTGTGCACGAGTACCAGAGCTGCAGATTCCTGTTGAACAGACGGAGAGTGATAAAGATGTAGTTCAGATAATTTAAGAAACTTCTTCTGTGTTCAGATGATCAAACAGACGATGGATCAAAGATGTTTGTTTCTGGCTGCAGCGTTAGCTCGCTGAAAAGTTTACTCTTTAAAATGTTGATAAAAAAGGTCTCCATCTGTTGGTGCTGTCCGTCCTGAAGACAGGGACGTGAAACCCCCGGGGACAGATAAGACAAGCGTCCTGAGTCTGAGCTCCTGAACAGCCTCCATCAGACCCGCTGACCCAGGCTGTGAGGGCAGAACATCAGTGGGCGGGGTCTGTCAGCTTTCCTCCAGTGTCCACACATCCCTGGATGTGGAGACATGGACTCTGTCCTTTTTTCCTCTGGGCTTTGTGTCCCTCCAGATCACCCATCCTAGCTTTTACACTCAGCACAGCATCAACAGACAACATTTTAAAGCTAAGCTAACTTAGCTACTGTAGCTTATGCTTGCTATGCTAGCTAACAGTGAAGTGAACATCTATGATCCATCGTCCGTTTGATAATCTGAACAAAGAACACGTCATGTCGCGCTGCTTCTTTCTAGAATAAGCCGTGGTTAAAGTTACTTCACTCTGTGATGATCAGGAAGTTGATAAGCAGAAGCTAGCTAGTGCTAGCGTAGCTCGCTAGTTGAAATGTGGTCTCCTCCCACTGCTGTGAGGTGATTGGCTGAATTAAAGGTTTTGTTTTTGACCAACAGGAGATGTGAGTCATTGTGAGTCTCTGACTGACAGATGCCCCGCCCTCTGACCCTGAGGCTCTGCAGGTCAGTGATGTTGGACTGACTCTGCAGAGGCGGCCATCTTGTTTTTACATTAGTGTGTTGTGGTGTTGGTCTTCTTCTTTTTGTCTTTTAATGGCGGTTGGCAACCAGCGTATTAGGTGCATTACCACTACTTGTGGTGTTGGTGCCACAAGATGGGACATTAAAGTGTCCACGAACAAGGACGACAGGTCAGAGTGAGGCGGAGTGAAGTGAAAGATGCAGTAATGTGTCATGTCTTGACGTGAGGACGTTACGCGTGACTGCACCAGGAGGATGAATTTGGTGCGTGCCACTCGGTCTGACTTTCATCTTGCGATCGTCCTCAAATCTATTTTTTTATCGTCCCTGCTGACTTTTTTCTGATGGAGCAACGGCATTCAGAAGAAACGCTGAACCCTGAACAGGAAGTTTGGAAGAAGTGTGAAAAAAGAGCAGAGTGAGAGGATCCAGAGGAGACTCACTGATTAAGTCCAGCGCAGAGACAAGAGACAGGAGACAGTGACGGGCGCTGGGTGTTTGGGTGTACTGCTCCTTTAACACAACAGAGCTGACCTCCTGACATCACAGGTGAAGCTCCGCCCACCGCTTCCTCCATTTTCATTAACTTAAACAAAAAGAAACTTTTCTTGTCCTTTGACCTTCGATTGGGGACTGCGTCTGTCCACGGCGCTCACTCACTCACTCACTCACTCACTCACTCACCCACACTCACACACTCTCACTCACACACTCACTCACACACACACACACACACACCTATATTTACAGAGTATATTTGTACACATATATTTACGAAGAATAAAAACTGGTTGTGTGACTGTAGTGTCGCATCAGGAGGGTTTTTTTTTTAAATGTAAAAAATGTCCCAGAATGCAACAGTCACCACCTGATCGTCCTTGTCCAATCACAGCAGGACCTTCAGGGTTAGAATCAGCTTTGTTTGAAATAATAGTGATTATTGACTTATGGACAGTATCAGCTAATTAATGTCGTCTGTGTTCATGTTCATAAAACTGTTATAAATAAAGTTTAATGGTTTTATATTGTGTGTCTCAAGGTGAACACTGTGCGTCACTGAGGTGTCAAACACTGCTGTATAAATAAAGTTTTATTATTATTTCGTCTTTTCTTTCTAATCTAATAAATCAATTACGACCCCTCCGGTCGCGTCATGACAACAAACGTCCACATGCTTTTGGCCACATGGTGACTGAGCACATGATCAGTGAAAGTGATGTCATGACTATGATGAAGGTCGTGATCACGTGTGGACGATGGACCAGGTGGTGACAGCAGCCAGGTACCAACCTGAGCTGTCAGCCGTGACATCGTCACGGAGACAGAAATAAAAACAAAATAAGCTCCTCCCACTCAGAGTTCACGTCTGTCCCCGTCACATGATCGCTGATGTCAATCAAACTGACCTCCAATGAAAACTCAGGTAAGTTTTAAATAAAAACTAAATTCTGACATTTGGATCTGACGGAGAAAACACAACTGAAGATGTTAGCTAATATTAGCTAACGTTACCACCACGCTACATTAGCTTCAACTCAAAACCTTACAGTCCAATGTGAGCTAATGTTTGAAGCTAACTGTACTAGTTTAGCTTCCACACCTACTGGGTTCATACAGCAGTTACTGTGTAACAGTTACTATGTTAGCTATCATGAGCATTTAGCGGAGATGATTTCAACCAGCTTCAACTACCTCGTCATGTCAGTTCACACTTAGCTTCATATTGTTAGCTAATGTTTAAAGCTAGCTGTTTCAGTTTAGCCTCTCCATCTAACTACATTAATTTTAGCTAATGCTAAAACAGTTTTAGCTAAATCTTTACACCTTACTACATACTTTTAGCTAATGTTTAAAGCTAGCTGTTTCAGTTTAGTCTTTACATCTAACTACACAAAGTTAGCTAATATTTAAAGCTAACAATTTCAATTTAGTCTTTGCAACCAAGTACAAATGTTAGCTTAAGTTTAAAGCTAGCCTTGTCAGTTAAATCTTTACAACTTTTTACATAATGTTAGCTAATGTTGAAATCTCGATCTTTCAATTTAGTCTTTACACCTAGGCACAAAATACTAGCATAGTTTAAAGCTAGCTGTTAGTTTCGTCTTTGCACCTAACTACATATTGTTAGCTAATGTTTAAAGCTAGCCTTGTCAGTTAAATCTTTACACCTAACTACACAATATTAGCTAATGTTCGAAGCTAACATGTAATGCTAGCCAGTTCAACTTGTCACATCACCTAATTAACGTTAGCTACTATGTAAAGCTAACTGTTTCCGTTTAATTTTTAAGCTACTTTTGTAATGTCAGCTAATATTTAAAGCTAAGCTAATTTTTAGTTTAGTCTTTAGATCTAGGTACATAATATTTGCTTTTATGTAAGCTAGCAGTTTTATTTTAATCTTTAGTCATAACTATATCATGTTAGCTAATATGTGAAGCTAGCCGTTTCATTTAATCTTTACACCTCACCTCATAATGTTAACTAATGCTAGCAGTGAGCATTTTTCAGACCATCTACTGTACATTTATGTTGCTACAGTTAGCAGTTGGAAGTGTTGGTGTCTCTTTGGCACTGACCTATATTGGCTTCAACCCCAAACTAAGTGGTTTAATATCAGCTAATATTTTACAACTAGCCGTGTTGCATTAATATATAAACCGACTAGCTTCACAATGTTAATGTTAGCTGCTAACTACGTTAGCTTCATTTCCAAACCATCTACATTAAAAGTGGCTACAGTTAGCAGCAAGCTACATTAGTGTTGTTTAAAAAAACCCATAAACCTGCTGTACATTTGTGTCAGCTATCGTTAGCAGTTAGCAGTGTGATAACTATGGTGCTCGTGGATGAATGTTTTACACTCAAGTCTTTTCACATAAAACAATGTAAACATTAGCGTTTAGCTACATTAGCTTAATTTCCAAACCCACCATTACTGTAACAGTACAGAGTTAAGATTCATTTCCAAACCAAGAGGACCCATAAAGATGGCAGTTAGCTATATTAGCTTGATGTCAAAACTACCTCCATCCATCATGTGAATACTTAAGTCACTGAATAACTCTTCAACCTTTAGATTTAAAACTTATGAAACGTACGAGTCGTCAGGTTTTTGTAGATGTTTGTAGAAATGTAGTTGTTGCTGGTGGATTTTATAAAGAATTTTTCTGATAACTCATCCTGGATTCACAGGTGTAAACAAATGCCTTCCTAAAGTCTTCAAAGTGAAATAATTTAATTTGCTAAATGTGCACAAAGAGAGAACAAAGGCAGAGTTTGAGACTTGTGATCCAGAGGAGCTGCCTGGAACATGTTCCTGCACATATTTATATTTTTGGTGGTTTCATTCTGCTGCTGCTTCCCTTTGTTTCTTTGTGGAATTATTTTCTGGTTTGGGACTCAGTAAAGCTACAGATTCTTTCACAGCCACTTCACGTACGTATAGTTTGATCATTTTGAGTGTCGTATATGTCATCGTGTCTCCGGCTGTGTTCATGTCTCCGTCAGATCCGACCTGCTGCTGCTCTGGAGCATTTTTTTTTATCTCCACCTGAAGACATTAAAACAACCTAACGGGCGTTACAGGAGGTGGACTGAGCGCGTGCAGTGGTGGTGCTGTTGTCTACATGCTGACAGAGGGTCCAGGTGTGGTCGTCGTCGTCGTGTTGCTGGTGGTGGTGACGGGGTGTCTGGGCGGGGCCAGGTCGAGCAGGGCGCTGACGGTCCCGGCCACCTGGGGGAGCCCTCGCTCCTCCAGGATGTGCAGTGGAAGACACAACTGACTCTACAGAGACGAACACCACAGAGGAAGACACACAGCAGGGGGACAAAAGAAAACACAACGGAAAGGTGGGTCAACGGATGGTAAATTAAATTAATGAGTAAAACAACTGTAACCATGGAAACACAAAGGGGTTAAAAAAGGAGAGGCAGCAAATTAAAACAACAAATTGAAGTGATGGAGAAAAGAAAAGGTGAGAAACTGACAAGGCTGAGAGAAGACAGCAGTTTGACCAAATACACGTGTTATCACATGACCAAAGGTCAGCACCTCAGTCATGTGATGACTGAACCTTCACCAATGTCAGATTTATTTTTTTAGAAAAGAAAGAATTACATCATCTTAATACAGACGTGTCACCATGTTCACTTAGAATCTGTTGAAGCTGGGGAGACAGAAATGTCCTCCTGCAGCTGCCTCCTCTCTATCCTAAGCCCCTCCCACAGGACTACCACGGGTATACTCCCTTGCTTCACACAGTAACCCAGAGTTTCCATACAGTGATTGAAGACAAGAATTAGCTGCAAGCCACTGTGACGAAGACAGTGCACACAGTTGGCTGGTGGCCAGCAACAGCGCCAGGTCTAACATCTGTAACAGCAGCAACAGAAAGTTTGCTGATCAGGTGGGGAGTCGGGGCTGTCAGGGGTGGGTGCCGGCTGGATGCAGAATGCTGTGGCTGCTGATTGTGGGTCCATCTCTGGAGCTGCTGCTCACTGCTCTCCTCAGAGCCTTGAATCACAGTGTTGTTTTGGTAAGGTGGGCTGTAGCAGCTGGGAGTGAGGCGGAGGACACAATGTCACTGGAGGCTCTAGCTAACATTAAACATGAACTCTGATCAGTCCATCTTCCTGTTTTGGTTGCTTAGCAGTGTAGACAGTTGCTGTCAATGCTGGACTCTCCTCCATTTATCAGACTTTCACCACATGAAGGGAGTCGCACGCACATCTAGGGATGTCATATGCTGTAAAGCCCTGTGAGGCAAATTGTGATTTGTGATATTGGGTTTTACAAATAAAATTGAAAACTGATTGACTGACACCTGCATTTGAAGAACAACCAGTAGGAACAGCCCTGTGTCTGAAATGATCTGTGATTGGACAAAGTGTCCTGAAAACAAAGCCAAGAGGAGGTGCAGCAGTCTAGTTTTCTCCCAGTCCACTTAAATTACGATTTTATCAGTGATTATGATTTGATTTTGAAACCAAATCTGCACCACCTACCCCACCTTTAAGTATCTGTTACAGTCGGGATTTAAAGACACACAAAGTGAGTCAAGGTGCTTTTGTTCATTTTATTCATGTTCAGCTGGCAAATCATTCTTCAACATCAGGAAAGAGCAGAGGCACACAGTCTGTTCAAAAATACTCAACACATCTTCCAACAAGAAAGTAGAAGTGTGGGGCGTCGGTGACTTAGTGGGTAGAGCAGGCGCCCCATATACAAGGCTGTTGTCGCAGCAGTCCGGGTTCGACTCCAGCCCGGGGCCCTTTGCTGCATCTCTCTCTCTCTCTCTCTCTCTCTCTCTCTCTCTCTCTCTCTCTCTCTCGTCTGTCCCAAAAAATATCTTTTAAAAAAAGAAAGTAGAAGTGCTCTTTCACTGCAGGAACAAGGACCAGGTTCTTACAGAACCTGAACTACAACAACCTTGTGAGTCCTTGGTACGACCTGCTTCTTTGAGTGAGGGACCTTGAGAGTCCTCGACCTGCTAACACTGAATAGTTCATTCACTTTCAGCAGTTCTTCCCTCAGTAAAGTGACAATCGCTCCATGTTGATGTTTTTTTATTAATGACGTCAGCTGAGTTGCTCGAACACTGTTGGTATCACTAAGAGGAAGATCATGAGTGAAAAACATTTTTTGGTGCACAAAGCTTCTTTTCAGCACGTTTGTAGGCTACATACAGCACAACAGGTTTCTGGCTCAGGAGGGTCCGGAGCCAGTCCAGAGCTTGTCTTTACAAACAGTACAAACAGTAAAAAACACACTCAGACAGACAGGCAGCCAAACATAAGGCACAGGGGGCGGAGCTTTGACAGGCAGGAAACAAGCTTCAGGATAAACCTCCAACTTTGGGGGATTGTCAAGTTTTACCTTCACATGTAGGATCACATGATCCTCTGGGGCTTCAAAGAATCTCTGATCCTCAGGGAGGGAACAGGCGTATGGCAAGTTTAGCAGAGGTGGACAAAGTCACTGTTCTGGCATGTTCTTGGCTATGAACTGCTAAGTCAAGGCCAACAAGTCCCAGATGAAGACCAAGTAAAGTCCAATTCCTATGTCAAGGCCAACAAGTCCCACATGAAGACCAAGTAAAGTCCAATTCCTACTTCAAGGCCAACAAGTCCTGAATAAAGACCAAGTAAAGTCCAATTCCTATGTCAAGGCCAACAAGTCCCAAATAAAGACCAAGTAAAGTCCAATTCCTATGTCAAGGCCAACAAGTCCCACATGAAGACCAAGTTAAGTCCAATTCCTATGTCAAGGCCAACAAGTCCCACATGAAGATCAAGTAAAGTCCAATTCCTATGTCAAGGCCAACAAGTCCCACATGAAGACCAAGTTAAGTCCACTTCCTACATCAAGGCCAACAAGTCCCAAATAAAGACCAAGTAAAGTCCAATTCGTACGTCAAGGCCAACAAGTCCCAAATAAAGACCAAGTAAAGTCCAATTCCTACTTCAAGGCCAACAAGTCCTGAATAAAGACCAAATAAAGTCCAATTCCTACGTCAAGGCCAATAAGTCCCGAATAAAGACCAAGTAAAGTCCAATTCCTATGTCAAGGCCAACACGTCCTGAATAAAGACCAAGTAAAGTCCAATTCCAACTTCAAGGCCAACAAGTCCTGAAAAAAGACCAAGTAAAGTCCAATTCCTACTTCAAGGCCAACAAGTCCCAAATAAAGACCAAGTAAAGTCCAATTCCTATGTCAAGGCCAGCACGTCCTGAATAAAGACCAAGTAAAGTCCAATTCCTATGTCAAAGCCAACACGTCCTGAATAAAGACCAAGTAAAGTCCAATTCCTATGTCAAGGCCAACAAGTCCTGAATAAAAACCAAGTAAAGTCCAATTCCTACGTCAAGGCCAACACGTCCTGAATAAAGACCAAGTAAAGTCCAATTCCTATGTCAAGGCCAACACGTCCTGAATAAAGACCAAGTAAAGTCCAATTCCTATGTCAAGGCCAACAAGTCCTGAATAAAGACCAAGTAAAGTCCAATTCCTACGTCAAGGCCAACAAGTCCTCATGGCTGAGTCCACCAGTGACTGAAGTCCACGGGGATTTCAGGACTTTAAAGGCTCGACTGATTTGATTTGTTACTTAAAGACACTGAAAGCTAAACACTGTTAGACTAAATAAGTGAACTGATGAGATTTGGATTTGATAAGCTGATATGATACTGGATCCAGATCCGATAAAATGCAACTGAACCCCTGTTGATGTCATTGTCCTAAGTACAGCAAATCTGCCGTGTCACAAGTATTTGACCAATCTGACAGTGTCCATCTTGAAAAGCAAAGTCTGTTCCTTGCACCACAATGGCCTAGCTGCACTCATTGCAGCAACGCTTGCCAAGATACTCATGGCCATTTTTAAAAGAATCATACTGTTGCCTACTTCTCTGACGAACTCTGATGTTTGCCCAACCAGGAAAACCACCGTCAAAGAGCTGTGGTTCAGCAGGTAGAGTGCATCCCTTCTAACCACAGAGTTGGTGATTTGATCCCAAGCTCCTCCTGTCCACAGTGACCTCGAGTGCCCTCTGGAGGAATTTCCTGTAATTCTGAGGCCATGGTACTCTGCTAGAAGTACAGTGAAATGCTTCTTTTGGGTTGTGAGTGAAGACGCTCAAGTATCTTGTGGGTTTGTTCAGGAGTGAGATACCCGACCAAAATGTTGGTGCACTAGCAGTGATGCCGGCTTCGTACTGGCCTGATGTGATTGGGGCGGAGCTGCTGCATGAATTTTGGGTAGTGACTTGAAGTATGAGTATTTTTTTAAATGAATTTCCTGTATGAATTTTTCTTCTAAAAATGTTCTTGTTGTCTGTAGGAACAGTCTGTCATACCTAACGGGCCTGAGTGAAATGCTGCCATAATACAATAATGAAGTCCTAACATCCTCAAACAAGTACTTCCTAATTAATAGCATCTTAGCTTATTACTGTTGCTAAAACTGGTCAACTTTGTCGCCATATTAAACTACAAACATTATTAATCATAAATAAAGTTTCAGTCATAAACTGATCAGGTTTTTGGACTTTGTCCTCTTTTGTGTCAGGATCAGCTACAGACTGACTCGGCAGAGATGGCTGCCATCTTGTTTTTACATGAATTAGTGTATTGTGCTTTTGCTAACACTGAATGGCACAAAAGTGTCAACGAACAAGGACAGCAGGTCTTAGTTAAGCAGAATGAAATATAAGGTGCAGCAACACTAAAATGTGATGTCCTCATATGAGGACGCAGGGTCTCAGGAGGTTCAGTTGCCAGTATACTCCACCAGAAGTGCTTGCAGTACCGCCGGAGACCGTAGAGGCAGTGTAGTGTAGTTTAAGTGCGATGCGACCGTAGGAGACAACAAAGACATTTAAAAAATGGTAGAACTGAGTGAATCAGTTATATATTAAAAAAAACTTCTCCGTCCACATGTTGCGATGTATTTAACGGTCTCACAGACCACTGTCTACAGGGCTGCCTTGGTTTAAAGGTACAATATTACCACCTCCTCCACCGTCGCCTCGTTTATTGCTGTGTCCTCCAGCACAATCTATTGGCTGTATCGTTGTCTGTGTCTCACTTCAGGGCTGCAGCCTTCTAATGCTGCATTTGAAGATTGTTTGCATCACATCGGCGGGACCAAGGCTGTCCCATTTAGAAGGCTCCTCCAAATGCGGCCAAGAAATGCAGCCTTCTTTTCCAGAATTTGGAGGATGCAACAGATGAGTCCTTCGTGGCCCAGCCTATCCCAAGATGCATTGCATGCCGGTGACGATTATATATTAAGTTAACTAACAGTTGTTAACTAGGTAACGACTAACTGTAAAACGGCCTGAAATATATCAGACAGCCGCGTCTCCAGCAGTGACTCATCTCCTCAAGTATTTAATAAAACATATAATAATCTGTGGGTCCATGATTTAGGGCGAACTAACTTACAAGCTTACTCCTTTCATCAAGCACAGCTGGTTTCTAGGTAACAGTAACACCAACGGGTTAGGTCGAAAACAACTGGTGATACAACTGGGAAATGCTCCGCAGATCAGACCGTCCCATTTTTGAGACTGTTCGGTTTGGCTGATGCTGTCTTCTAAGGACGTGGCTGATATCAACCGCAAAGGCCGCGTCCTTCAAAGGCTGCAGCGTCTGAACTGAGACACAGCTAAGTACATCATGAAGAACACATGGAAGTATGAGGACAGAGACGTTTGAAGCTGATGAATCTATATCTTAAAGAATAAATGAGCTTGTCTTTAGAACGTCTTCAGGAGAGACTGAAAATGTGGGAAGTTGTCACCATATTTAAACGGCATCATGGCGGCTTGTCGACGTTCAGAGCGACTATGAACACTGATTTCCAACATGGTCGGGCAACACGTCGTACAGACCAGTTCTGATGGAGTACACCCGGCCCTTACAGAAAAATCATCTCTCCTGGGAACTGGTTGGTAAGCTTGGCTACAGAAAGGGACATCTGGAATATCTGACCTCGCCTGCTGCCGCCACAACCCGGACACAGGTCATGGACGATAAACACAACAGAGCTCTGCATTTCCTCATGGCTTAAGTTTCTGTGCTAAAAACAAAATACTGAATATAACTTTAAAAGTTGTGCTGTGACTCATATTTCATTGAACTGAGATCAGTTTTTATCAGTGGAATAAAATCACTGTGGTTTCTCAGGTTTGTTTCAGACGTGCGGCGCCAGGTGTACGTAGATGGCACACAGCGCCGACATGACCGACAGGTAAAACACAGCAAAGCCTGCCAGCTGGACCCGAGGGGAGGGGCTAGTCAGGGGCGGGGCCATTGATAGCAGCACTCCCACCGTCCCATAAACCCTGCCCCCTCCTCCCTCCAGGATCTCCCCCACTGAACAAAGACTGTCCTGAGGATGACGAGGTGGGATGGACATGGTGACGGATAAATGTTTTGAGACGGACAGAATATAGAAGGATTAATGAAAGGTGGGAAGATGAAAGAGAAGAGAGAAGATAGTTAGTCGAGGAGAAACAGCTTCTTGTTGGTCAATGATGTCACATCCAGAATCAGAGGGACCCTCCACTGCAGTCTGCAAATCAGGCTTTTGGAAAAGCTCTGACGACTGACAGTATCATCCGCCTGCAGAGCAGGAGAGACGCCGGTTTAGACGTATGCATGCGCGAACACCAGACTGTCAGTTTTATGTTTTACAGACGGAGATTGTTAAATTCATAATAACAGATTGTTGTTGTAAAAATATCATTAGCCTTGGGTTCACAGTTACTTATTTAAAGCAGAAACAGAAAACATTTCTACCTAGCACATTAGCTCATTAGCTAACACTGTCTCCCTATCAGCTCCTTAATCAGGGATCAACAGAGAATGTAGAAACTGTCACCACAGTTCATTTTAGGAGGACCGCTCCAAGGAAACATGTTCCGTGTTCAGATGATCAAACAGATGATGGATCATAGATGTTTGTTTCTGGCTGTCAGCGTTAGCTAACCTTGCTAGTGCGTTAGCATGCTGAAAAGTTTCCACTCTAACATGTTGATTTAAGACGTTGCCATCTGTTGGTACTTTGTCTTGGAATGGCAACATTTTTATTAGGGATGCACCGAATATATTCGGCCGAATATTGCAAAAAAACACACATTTGGTATTAGGTGGAATAAGTTAAAAGCAAGGCCGAATAATAGCAGCGTGTTTTGATAACGTAATCAAACAGCGTGTCGTGACGGGCGGATTAAAATGTCGGCGGTGTGGCGATCTGTCCGTCACCACACTCGCATTTGCGACTAAAAATATATGCATTATAGAAAAGTGATTTATCTTTTTAGAAATGACAAAAGGCACATCTGCCTCATTTTGCTGTGGTATCGTGATACTACTCAGAACCATGATACTTTCATTGGTATCATACAGTGGTTCCCAATTTTGGTACCGTGACAACACTAATCTGGAGGGTTCATCTGCAAAAACTAATGAAAAACTTAATTATATTCGGTACTCGGTACTCGGCCAAGCATTTAATATTATTCGGCTTCGGCCACAAATTTTCATTTTGGTGCATCCCTAATTTTTATCAACATTTTGAAGTTGAAAGAGACAACTTTACAGCTAACTCAGCTAGCGTGCTAGCAGCACTAGCTAACGCTGGCAGCCAGACACAAACAACTGTGATTCGTTGTTGGTAGATTGTGCTGTAATTAAAACAAAGAACAAGATATCGCGCATCGGTCCCTTTAAAATGAGCAGTGGTTGAAGTAACTTTATTCTGTGATGATTATTGTGTCGATACACAGACGCTAACTAGCGCTAGCATAGCTAGCTCGTTGAAATGTTGACTCATCCCACTACTGTGAGGTGATTGGCTGAAATAAAATCTGGTAAGTTTTTGACTGACAGGATTGTGAGCCTCTGATTGGCCACATTAAAAAATGACTGACAGATACCTTGCCCTCTCAAGCTCTCACCTGCGCACATTAAAAATGGCGGTTCTCCAGCTCTGCAGGTGGATATTTCTCATGACTGAGGGTTTAGAGTTGAAGAGCAGACCATGAATCTGACTGAGTATCTTTGTCACATCTGTCTCATGTTTGCTGTCGTCTCCCTCTGCTGTCACTGTCCAGTGAAAAGCTCAGACAGGAGACAGAAACATGGATCTGTGTAACTGTGAGTATCCAGTGTTCACAGCTGCTGTGACATCACTGTTCATCCATTAATTTATTTATCCCAAACAGGAGGTGACATCACGGATCTGATCAGGTCCGTCCTATTGTTGACTTAAGCAGCAGGTGTCACAGGTCATGTGATTAGTGTGAGTTACCTGTGAAACACCGATCCTGCGACACGCCTCCAGGAAGTTCTCAACGTTTCGTCGACATTTGGCCATGGTGAGTTTAGGCTGCAGGACAAAGACGGAGAACCAGAGTTATTATAATAACCAGCAGCTGTGAGTCTCGATCTTCTTTATAATACTAATAAAAAACAGACTCACCACAGCGGGGGAGGGGACGTGGATGCTGGGGACGGACCGAGGTCTCACGTGATTGGCCAAGTGACAGAGCACCACCCCGTCTGTCAAAGCTGCTCCGAGATCGCTAGGCAACGACACCTTCAGACGGGCCTCAATATTCTGGACCAACATTGGAAAACAGATTTGGTCAGTTGAGCCACATGTGACCGCCATACGCTGAAAGACACTGCAATGAATATGTTTTTTGTCTGTTTGTGGGTTTGGTAGTCCAAATGTATTTATTATTTCTGTGTGTGTGTCCGACAGACTAATTTTTTCTTTTTTTAAAGCCTCATTAGTCCCATTTTTTCCTGGGGTGTTTTTGTGGACCAGTTTCTTATTTTTCCATTTTTATAAGTCCAGTAGTCCAATTCTTTTCTGGGTTTTTTGTGTGTCCGACAGATTTTTTATTTTTATTTTTTCCAAATTTTTGGTGGGTCTGGAAGTCCTGTTTTTCTCTTTGTGTGGGTCCAGCCGTCCCATTTTGCCATTGTGATTTGCAATTTAATGTTTACGTGTGTGCGTAGTGTGTGGAGTTTGTTGACATCACGCCCACAAGCTATCCTGGTGTGTGTGCAGTACATATGGTCAGATGACCAGCCGGCGTGCAGCAGTGACCAACACAGACGCTGAAGAAGAGCATGAGCAGGACCATGAACAGGCTGAGTTGATGAAAATAATGCAACGTCTATCACATGGCGATACTTTGGATTCAGGTACAGTGACGCTGAACAGAATGACATGCTGTGTAAAAGTTTAAAAGTTAAAGTCGCCACGTCCCGCGGCAACACGACCAATCTATATCAGCACTTGAGACAGCACAGAGAGAAGTCACATTAAAGACAAAGAGACAACTGAAAGACACCAGAGCCTCATAAAACAACATCCAAGCACAGTTACACAAACATCTGTAAGTGTCACGGGGAAATCATGGACTACATAACAAACTATACAATAACAAATGAAAAACTGAGCAAAATTTTACTCGGGTTCGGCCCACTTGACATGCTGCTGTGTTGTGCTATGGCGCTGGAATTTGTCATTTACGTGACAACGCCTGAACGCAACACAGGCTCGCTCTGCTGTGTGTACAGTGTCGTGCTGCACTGCTGTGTGAGCAGCGTGTTTGACTGTGCTCAGTCTGTTGATGGTCACTGACTCACTGTCTGTCCATAACAATAACTCTGTCAGGTCAGTGCCTCCTGATATAATGTAGGGAAACACTGAATCAAGCGGGGTCCGTTAGTCCCATTTTACTAGTTTTTTTTAGTAGGTCCAGCAAACCTTTTTTTTCCAATTTTCTGGGGGGTCTGGAAGTCCAGCGTTTTCCTTCTGTGGGTCCAGTGGTCTTGTTTTGTCATGTCAAGATCTCCGGGGTTTGCATGCATATAGAGACTACAGTGGCTGTGACGGTTGGTTTCCAACAGAGGAAACAGAGAGTAACAGTAAATGACCACAGCCGTCACCTGGAGCCTACGGCGAGCTCTGATGATGTCACAGTGCTAATATTAAATCCACTGAACACTCTGCGTGTTCCGGACACATCGATTCATGAATGAATGAATGAATGATGTGGGGTGGTGACATGAATCAGACCTGAGGTCATGTCTCCACGGGGAGGTGGAACAGACGGAGGTACGAACCTTTCGGAGCTGCTCCACCAGCTCAGCATCTTCTCCGGCCAGAGGAGGAGCAGCAGGAGTCTCTTCCTGGGTCTGAGGAGGTGGAGCATCACCTGGAGACGACACAGCAGGAGTCACAACCAATCAGCTGACACCTCCTCTCTGCGGCAGATCACCTCACCTGACCACACCTCACCTTTCCTCTTCTCCTCCCTCTGACCTAGACGGAACAGGAAGCTCTCTGGTCTCTGACTGGCTGTCCGACAGGAGGACACGCCCCCTGAGGAGGGGTAGGAAGGTGACTGATTGGCTGGAAGAAAAAAAACATTGATTGAAATCAGCCAGTAATAAAAACAGGACAGGATGTGATGAAGTGTCATCGATGAGTCATCTCACCTGTAGGAGACAGAGCAGCTCTGTCCTCTCCCTGCAGAGACACAACACACAGGACAGTTACACACTGATACACACCTTAGTTACACACCTGACAGTTACACACCTGAGCTACACACCTGACAGTTACACACCTGAGTTACACACCTGAGCTACACACCTGACAGTTACACACCTGACAGTTACACGCCTGACAGTTACACACCTGACAGTTACACGCCTGACAGTTACACACCTGACAGTTACACACCTGACAGTTACACACCTGACAGTTAAACGCCTGACAGTTAAACGCCTGACAGTTACACGCCTGACAGTTACACACCTGACAGTTACACGCCTGACAGCTACACACCTGACAGTTACACACCTGACAGTTAAACGCCTGACAGTTAAACGCCTGACAGTTACACGCCTGACAGTTACACACCTGAGTTACACACCTGAGTTACACACCCGACAGTTACACACCTGACAGTTACACACCTGACTTACACACCTGACAATTACACGCCTGAGTTACACACCTGACAGTTACACACCTGAGTTACACGCCTGACAGTTACACGCCTGACAGTTACACGCCTGAGTTACACACCTGACAGTTACACACCTGAGTTACACGCCTGACAGTTACACACCTGACAATTACACACCTGACAGTTACACGCCTGAGTTACACACCTGACAGTTACACGCCTGACAGTTACACGCCTGACAGTTACACACCTGAGTTACACACCTGAGTTACACACCCGACAGTTACACACCTGACAGTTACACACCTGACTTACACACCTGACAATTACACACCTGACAGTTACACACCTGAGTTACACGCCTGATAGTTACACACCTGACAGTTACACACCTGACAGTTACACATCTGAGTTACACACCTGAGTTACACACCTGACAGTTACAAACCTGACAGTTACGCGCCTGACAGTTACACACCTGACAGTTACACACCTGAGTTACACGCCTGACAGTTACACACCTGACAGTTACACACCTGAGTTACACACCTGACAGTTACGCGCCTGACAGTTATGCGCCTGACGGTTATGCGCCTGACGGTTACGCGCCTGACGCCTGACAGTTACGCGCCTGACAGTTACACACCTGACAGTTACGCGCCTGACAGTTACACACCTGAGTTACACACCTGACAGTTACACGCCTGACAGTTACACGCATGACAGTTACACACCTGAGCTACACGCCTGAGTTACACGCCTGACAGTTACACACCTGACAGTTACACACCTGACAGTTACAGGCCTGACAGTTACACACCTGAGTTACACACCTGACAGTTACAGGCCTGACAGTTACACGCCTGACAGTTACACACCTGACAGTTACACACCTGAGTTACACACCTGACAGTTACAGGCCTGACAGTTACACGCCTGACAGTTACACGCCTGACAGTTACACACCTGACAGTTACACACCTGAGTTACACGCTTGACAGTTACACACCTGACAGTTACACACCTGAGTTACACACCTGACAGTTACACGCCTGACAGTTACACGCCTGACAGTTACACACCTGACAGTTACACGCCTGACAGTTACACGCCTGACAGTTACACACCTGCCAGTTACACACCTGAGCTACACGCCTGAGTTACACGCCTGCCAGTTACACACCTGAGCTACACGCCTGAGTTACACGCCTGACAGTTACACACCTGGCAGTTACACACCTGACAGTTACAGGCCTGACAGTTACACACCTGACAGTTACACACCTGAGTTACACGCCTGACAGTTACACACCTGACAGTTACAGGCCTGACAGTTACACACCTGACAATTACACACCTGAGTTACACGCCTGACAGTTAAACGCCTGACAGTTACACACCTGAGCTACACACCTGACAGTTACACGCCTGACAGTTACACACCTGAGCTACACACCTGACAGTTACACGCCTGATACACACCTGAAACACACACACACCCAACAGTACCACAACTGAGCTTCACACCTGACACACACAAACACACACACTGTGGTTTATCTCACACACCGTCCTCACCACAGCACTGACTGTGGATTAATCCGCCGCTGAAACAAGTCCCTGACACAGACACTACTTCCTGTCAGCCTGAAAAAACCTACAGTGTTTGCAAAGATGGAGCCAATGAGCTCAGAGCCCAGAGACAGACAGGAAGTCAGACGGGAGATGATGAATGAGTGACAGGTGTGTTCATGCTGTCAGGTAGATGATAGAGGAAACCAGCTGATTTAAATCATTCAGATTTATGACAGCATGCCTCAGTGACATCATCAGACCTCTGACCTCTGCTGGACCTGACGGATCTGAACCTGTCAGTCTATGGCAAGCCGTTTAACATCTAATCGCTAGACTGGATATTCATTACTGATATCTGCAACATAATTTTGCGTCGTCAAAACTCTAATTACTTATATCTGTATTTCAGTTTTGACTAGTAAGATTCAAACTATTTTTGCCATTCATGTGTATGGGGTTTGTCATTATAGATATCTACAATGTAGTTGCGGATATCTGCAATTGTTATTGCAGATGTCTGCAACTTAATTGTGGATATCTGTAACTCCAGTTTGAGATATCTACAATTTAATTTTGACTAGTCATAATTCAAGTTCAAGATATCTTTAATTATCATCAATTGAAGATATCTACATGGTCCTTTCTAGAGATCTTGAATTGAGTTTCAGATAGTCAGAATGACGTTGTAGATATCTTCAATTAAAATTCATAATAGTCACAATGACATTACTACTAGTCAAAATGACGTTATAGATATCAATTTCAATCAATCAATCAATTTTATTTATAAAGCCCAATATCACAAATCACAATTTGCCTCACAGGGCTTTACAGCATACGACATCCCTCTGTCCTTATGACCCTCACAGCTGATCAGGAAAAACTCCCCAAAAAACCCTTTAATGGGGAAAAAAAACGGTAGAAACCTCAGGAAGAGCAACTGAGGAGGGATCCCTCTTCCAGGACGGACATCGGACGGACGGATATCTATAATGGTAATTCCGGATAGTCGGACTTAGTGATTAAATGTTAAAACGGCTTGTCATAGTCAGTCGTGCTGGGAAACACGTCAACTCATGTCTCCAGGAAACAAAACTACAGGATCAGTACCATAATGTTTCCTGTCTGAGTCTCTCAGTCTGTTTCCATGACGACAGAGGAAACAGATTTTTTCAAACCGGACTTTTAAAATACATATAAACATGTATTACACATGTAACATGTTTACAACAACTGAAATGAATATTTCAAAGTCAGATTAATACACTCAGATAATGTCAGTAAAATTTCCAAAAAATATTTTTAAGATGTCTCAAAGAAATTGTAATAAAATGTCAGAAAAATTGTTTATAAAATTTAAAAAAAAAAAAAAAAAAAAAAAAGTAATTAAATTTAAGGTGTGCTGATGGATTCATGTCATCACCTCATGGACTGAGTAACATTACAAGTAAACGTTCTACCTTAAAAGTTGCCGGCAGTCAACAACAAAACGTCTGAATGTCTCCGATTCTCCTTTTACATGTGCAATTTATTTTTTAAACACATTTAATGATGTTGTTGGACGAATCCTGACATCTAACGCTAACTTTAACTTTTATCTTCACAGAAAAAAATCATGCTGTTTTATCCTCTGACAGAAAATGCTCCATAAGTCTTGTTACTGTTCTCAGGATGTGTCTGTGAAGAAACAGTGTCACTGCTGTGGACTCTGGCACCACCGTCAGAAACCTCAGAGTAACATTTGATCCAGTGGGATAATAAATAGGTTTTACCACTAGGGATCCTCGGATCGGGTATCGGCGCCGATCACATTATTTTTACAAAATCGGAATCGGTAATAAAAGATCGGAGGAATCAAAACAAGAAAAATGGCCAGGTTTTTCATCTGTGTTGTTCACTGTTGCCTCCGCTTTTCAATGTGTGTGGCGATCCTGTATATTTTATAAATATATATATTTTTTTATAAGACAGTCAGCTGATGGCTTGCTCACCTCCAGACACTGAGGTACCTCCAGACACACCCACCGGTGCTATCGCCAGTGGGATGGCTCGATCAGCTGAGCCCAGGTAGACTGGCCCCTACATTATGCCGCTCCTGGCAGTATGGCGAGAGTTGCTGGCGAGTGAGAAATGAGCCAGAAGTCCTCTGTGTACTCGGCCTACCACGGCATTTTACACCGCTCAAAGTCCGCGAATAGGTGCGCTTCCCTGTGGAATATCATCCATCTGGCCATAGGCCTCACCCGAAACAACACCGGAGCGTTACGGCATTCACACACGGTCCCGTGAGTTGGCGAAAGCCGGGGGTTACTCTCTGTTTCATTATTCCTTATTTGGAGCCTTCGGGCCGGGTTGATTTAGTGTTTTGAAACTGGACTGAGGGGCTGTCCCGTTTTTCCACACTTGGCTGAGTGCACTTGGTTACGCACACACTTTGGTGACGTTTTGCCACGTGGAATGTACATTTGCCTATAGTGTTCAAGCACGTATTAAGTGGCCAAGTACGCAGGGATATTTAAACAAAATTGGAACAGACTTGTCAATGCCCCTTACATTGCGCATTGGATGTTATTCTCTGTTAAAATGCAGCTGATTGTGCTGGCATTGTTTGGCACGCTGCTTGGCCAAATCCTTTGGAGGACTCACCAGATGCTAAGACGTTGACGTACGCGTAGAGAGCAAAATGCCCATTCTGACAACCGAGATGTCATGTTAATACATGCAGTAAGCTTAACACACACGCGCATACACACATTGCCTACACATCAGTAATTACATTAGCAGTATAGCGGTATTTGGAAAAGAACTGAAACTGTTTCCCATTTAGAATCTTTGCTCATAAATCAGTGACAATAAATAAAAACTCACGCATTATTAAACTCACGCATATGACCCTCTCCACATGAAGTATCTCAGCTCATACTCTTCTGTCGGTTCTGCACCACATCGTAAAAGTGTTCCATGGTCCCTATTTCAGTTAAATTCTGTGGTTAGTAAATAATTCCAGGGCAAAGCTTGATGTGAATTTCCTCACCACAGACACATTAACAAAGCTTCCTAACATGCACCATCATTACGCTATGATATGAACGTGACTATGATATGAACAGGACTATGATATGAACGTGACTATGATATGAACGGGACTATGATATGAACGTGACTATGATATGAATGGGACTATGATATGAACGGGACTGTGATATAAAGTTTAATTTATAAAACATTTTTCTTACATTGAAATACTTCACCAGCTTGAACTCCACCAGCTGGTGATGCATTGTGGATTTATACTTGGCCAAATACCGCTCAGGAGCGGTCTTACCGTAAGTGTGGGTAAAGTACAAATTAAGCGCACTGCACTTTTGGTCGTCGTAGAAATGGGATACACTTGCGCACTTACACTAAGCACATGGCCGCGCACATCAAGTGTCCAAGTGCGTAAGTGTGATCAAGTGCACATAATGGGACAGGCCCCGAGTCAGAGCAAACAGTGGATTTTCTTTACCTCCTTGTTTGCGGGAAAACCTGGGGTGGAGTTTTTTGTTTAGTGAACTGTGTTGATTGAATTGAATTGAAATGTGATATGTTATTTGGAAATCCCAGAGTGGAGTTTTTTGTTTGAACTGGATTGAACTGACTGAACGGAACATTTCTTTTCTTTGGTGAAAAAAAAAATTCTTTCTTGAAACTGTATTTGTATTTTTGAAAATTGAGTATAATTCTGGGGTAAAAAAATAATAATTTTGGTGTTAAGGGACCTGTTTTATGGGTTTTATGGTTTCTTTGTGGGGTTTGACTGAGGAAAAGAAAAATACTGGTTTCATGTGTCAAACCGTTACAAAAGATAGAGGCCTATTTTGTTTGTTGAAGACAAGAAGATGATATTTAATTTGTTTACATTTTGTGCCGCTGAACCACCAATAAGCTTTTTGGATACTATTTAAATAAAAAACAAACCCTACGGGACAACTTGGATGCATTTTTTTTTTTCTTTCTTAATGCTTTGCAAAGTAACGGATCGGACTCGGTTTCAAAATAAAGGACTCGTATAAAAAAATGTGATCGGGACATCCCTATTTACCACAGCAGGCTCGTATTGTGAAACAGCAACAGGAAACACAATGTGCAGTATCAGTGTACAGTTTCCTGTGATGATGATGATGATGATGATGGTGATGAAGATGATGACAATGAAGATGAGGATGCGTGAATCATTCAGATTCATGCATCCTCATCTTCATCAGTTTTGTTTCTCTTTATTTTAAACTGTTAGTAGAGTTTTGAGGGCGTGCCCAAACTCTTACCATGAAGAGGGCGGAGTCATCTGTGTGGGTGGAGCGTCTGGAGGGGTAGACATTCTGAACACACACACACACACACACACACACACACAGAAAAAGACAAACAGGTGAGGGTGAACAGGTGTGGAGGGGTGTGGCCTACACTGAGGGGGTGGAGCACAGACAGAAATACACAGATACGTTTTGTGTTTCAGTCTCTGACACGGAGAGTTTAGTAAACTGCGTCTAAGCTTCAGATCTTTATGCCGTCATCTGTGTGAAATGATGACATCATCTTCACACACTGTTGCTCCGTGTGTCGCCCGGACCTTTTCTGACACTTTTCATATTACAAACAATAAAACAATTACTGAGACATTTTTAAAGAACCGTGATTTTATCGTCGACCTTTTCTGTTAAATTATTTTACGTTTTATATTTAAGACACAAATCACGCGCTGCTCGAGTTTTGTTTCTTACCTCGCTGTGGGATTCCTTATTGAGTATCACTACTTTAAGAGCACCTCTATTCTCTTAAACAAAAACATGTCCAATTTTTTTTAAAAACCAATATGAAATATAAAACTATCTTCTTCGACAATTTCACCTAGAATTTGTCATTACGATGTTTTTTTACCTGGTGTTTAAATCATGTGATACTCGAGGGGAGACTCTGGGCACCGCTGATCTTTTCTCTAAATATATTTTTAGTACATGCATTTCATCTACATGTATCTTTTTGTTAATGTATTTTTCTAAATGTATTCCAGTGGTGTGATTGTGTACTGGTTGTGCAGTGTGTTGCAGTGTGTGGTGTCAATGCAGCTACATGTGCTGTCACATGATCTGTTGTGCGTCCATCAGTGGTTGTAAATATGGAGGCGTGTCTCCTCGTCTTGTTTCTGTCTGATGAACCGCTGCTGCCTGAAACATCATGCGGTAAAACGATTCAAACTTCCAGGAGGAGCAGTTCCTGGTGTTCAGACCTGTTTTTGTTTTTGTTGACATGTTTGGTCCTGTTGTTGTGACGCAACCGTGGTCCAGTCTCTGATGTGACGTCTGTCTCTGAGTGTCCTCTTCCTGTTTCTGCTGTTTGTCAAACTGTATAAATAAAGTTTTTCTTCTATCTGATCATGTGATCATGTGATCATGTGGGTGTGTCTCACCTCACTGTCTGGACTGGACTTTGTTGGACTCTGAGCTGCTTTGTGCTGGAAAAACAACAACAACAACAACAACAACAACAACAAGGTCATCACAGGTTCATTCTGCTCTGATCATCTGTTAAAGCTCTTATTGTGAAACATCAACAGGAAGTGACCACTCTGACTGACAGTGAGCGTGTCTCCAGCAAACGACACGTCAGCACCAAAATCCTGAGAACGTTAACAGCACTTGTTTATTATTTATCTGCAGTTCTGCAGGAAGTGATGATGCGTTTCCTGCTGACCTGACGGGCAGCATGTTCACCTACACGTGTTCTAGTCTGATGTTAAAGGCCCAGAGAAGAAGAAGAACGCTGACCAGCAAGAACACACAAAGACGGTGACACCCGCAGCTGCAGCGATAGCTCTGCCTCCACATGTCATAAAGGGAAGTGTTTTACAGTGACATCAGACATCAGTGTTGTGTTGTTGTGTTGTCATGGCGACAGCAGTGTTAGAAGGTACCTTGGTGTAGCTGGTGATGGCGTCTCTCTGCACAGATCGGTTCTTCTGTCTCTCCTCGTCGTACCTCAGAGCGGCGAGCTGGGCCTCCCTCCTCATCCTCTCCACGCCCCCTGGACCAATACCACCTCTCTGACAGACAGACAGACAGACAGACATGAGCAGCCTGGATTTGCAGTTGATGGTCTGTATCAGAGAGACAGTGGGAGGAGTTACCTGGCTCTGTGCACTAGAGAGCGCTGTGACACCGTCGACCACGCTCCTAAAGGACAGACAGACAGAGAGACAGACAGACAGAGAGACAGGATGTTTGACAGCTCGCAGGCCACTGTAAAACGTCTGTATGCAGTAACATGAAGGATCCTCGTACCTGTTGTGTCTCCTCGTGTCCTCTGTCCTCGAGTTGGTTTTGACCGGAGAACCCTGGACGCACAAACAGGAAGTCACCCACAGCTCGACACAATAAAAGACATCTCATGTGGGGTGAGTAGGCGGAGCTCATACCTCCCTGGTGATGCGTCTCTCGATGTAGGCCATGAACTGAGAGCTCAGGCTGACGCTGTCCCTGCTCCCTCCTCCTCGACTCCTCCCCTCCTCTTCCTCTTCCTCACCCACACAGCTGTCGATGAAGTCAATCTGCTCCGACTCCACGTCTGAAGGAGACGGACAGATGGACAGAATGGTCGGTCAAGTGTCTTTTTAATAATTTCCATCAGTGACGGCGTGTCGTCTGTCTGATGGTCATGAACTCACGTGTGCCGTTAGCCAGCAGAGCCCCGCCCCCTCCTCCTCCTCCTCCTCCTCCTCCTCCTCCTCCTCGGTGTCTCTGCTCCCGGCTAATCTCAGCGACGCGCAGCGGCAGCTCTGACAGCTCCTCTGTTGGCTGGACACACAGACAGGAAGTGAGCTCACACACAGACAGGAAACAGAGGACAGGACACGCTGTGTGTGTCTCTGAGTGTCTGACCTCGTTCCCCGACCACCTCTTGTCTCCGCTGTCCACGCTGTTGAAGCCAGAATCCAACGCTCCATACGGACGCCCGGGGTACAGCTCGTCAACACTGACACACACACACACACACACACACACACACACACACACACACACACATACACGGTCAAATAACTACTGACAAGGCTTTTATTGCGAAGGGTCAGCAGGAAGTGCTGTGAAGTGAAGTTAAAAAGGGAAGGGAGGAAGGAGAGAAGGACAGAGGGACAGAAATAAATGAAAGAAGGAAGGAAACAGACAAAAAAAGGAAAGACAGAAGCAAAGAGAAGAAAGAAAGGAATGGAGTAGGAAGGGTGGAAGAAGGGAAGGAAGGAGGAATGAAGGAAGGGAGAAAGAAATGAAAAAGGAAGAAAAGAGGGAAGGGAGGAAGGAGGGATGAGGAAAGTATATAAGGGTGGGAAGAAGGAAGGAAGGAAGGAGAAGGGAAGGAAAGAGAGAGAAAAAAGAAAGAAGGAAGGAAAGAGGGCAGAGGGAGGGAAGAAGAACAGGAGGAAGAAATTAAAGTAGGAATGAAGAATAGAAGGAAGGAAGGAGGAAAGTAAAAGAGGAGAAAGGAGGGAAAGGAAGGAAACATGAAAATGAATATAAACGAGGAAAGGAAGAGACATGGAAGGAAAGAAACAGGGAAGAAAGGAAAGGAAAGAAGGAAAGAGAAGCTTGGGCCCACGCAGCGACCGGCAGTAAGAGTTCGGCGTCCGTGTTTAGTGTTTTATATTTGTTTTAAATGTCTTTTATGTGGCTCCTGTGAGCGTCTGTGGTGTTTAAGTACTCACCTGTCGCTAATCCGAGTGTGTCAGAGCACTTTTAAAAATCGTCTTATTTTAAAGTACACGGACGACTCTGTAGTTGCGAGTCTGCTTCAGGGAAATGAGAGCAGCCACAGCCTTGTCATTGACTACTTTGTTAAGTGGTGTGAGGGTTCATTTTTAGAACTAAACAAAAGACATGGCCATTGATTTAAGAAGGAGTGCCAGTACACCTGAAACCACTATCATCAAGGGACACTGCTGAAAATGTGCAATCCTATAAATACCTCGGGACTATCATCGACTCCACACTGAATTTTAAAGAAAATTGTGAAGCTGTGAGCAAGAAAGGGCACCAGCAGGGCCGCCCCTCCCTAAATGCAGAACACACGCTGTGCGTAGGGCCTCATCTTCCATGGGGGGCCACATTTTGTGTGAGGGGATGCATTTGCGCAATGGATGCGCATATGCACTACCGTGAGGTGGGCGTAGAATCAGCTCGAGAAAGGAGAGAAGAGACCTGTAATCTGATCGTGCATGCATTGCTGCAATGATTGACAACACTAGACATCTGACCAATCAGAGGGGTGCGCCGGCAGGCACTTGCAGAGCTGCAGTAGGTGAAGAGTTGTCGACATGTCGTCCAAAAGACATCACGAGTCAGGAAAAAAAGGCAAAACAAGAGGAAGCTCGTGCTTCAGTTGAAGGTGGGTATGTTGTTGAAATAAAACTTTGTGGCACAAACACCTAAGCTGCTACTCATTAGATAGGAATCTGTCTCCAGTCTCTGTCTACACTGGAGAATTTTTTTTTCCAGCGGCCCTGATTAACATTTATTCAATGTCTTGTTAACGCCCTATGCATTCACCTCTGATGAAAAGGAGTGGTAAAATGACCAGCTGGTGGTCGTATATATTGATAGGCTATATTGGCTAAAGTTTATAGCCTATCAATATATGTTGTTAATATAAGTTTTCGACTATTTTTATGGAGGTAAATGTTGCCATCTGTTGGTGAATTTAATTCATAACGGTCAGCTTTTGAGGAGACAGAGAAATACTGATTGAAATGAGTGTGTAACTGATGCATTTGTTGACAGAAGGAACTAAACTTGAATGTAAAGTTTGAAATATGAGCCTGCTCCAAATAAAATTTGGCTTAGGGCCCCAATTTGGTCAGGGGCAGCCCTGGGCACCAGCGTCTGTTCTGTCTGAGGAAGCTGTCTCATTTCCACATTGACAAAACCATGATGACACTCTGTTACCATGACTAATCTGTTTTAGCCTTCTCTCTTGTGTCATGGTTTGGAAATTTGCCTCTGAAAGACAGAAACTCACTGAAGCAGATTGTTAAATGGTCAAGTCGGCTGACTGGAGAGTCACAGCTGAGCTCAGAGTCACTGCATGCCGGTCAGTTACAGCGAATAGCCAGCTCCATCTGTAATGATGACTCTCATACTCAGTTCTGTGAATTTCAACCCCTTCCATCTGGTCAGAGACTTAAGGCCCCGAGGTCTAAGACTAAGCGCTGCAGGAACAGTTTTATTCCTGCTGCAATTGCTCTTTTAGACAAGTCTTTTATTTGGCACGCCCTTCCTATTAATTGATTTATTATTCTTAACCACCTTTGGAAGTTTTGATTTGTCTTAACTATTTATTGTCCCTTGCATCACATTCTTAATCAGGTCTTCTATCGTGGCACTCCAGTAGTTTGTTTTTTAATAACCTTCATGGTTTTTATTTCTGGTTTTACTTCTGGCTTTTGCAAATCCTGATCAGTAAGCCTTCTGAGTACTTGTCTCTTATGTTTTATGTTTCTATGTCCTGTTTTTGTGCAGTCTGATGTCTTGTGTTCCATGTTAAATGCTCTTACCGCAGAACAAATCTACCTACGGGTACAAATAAAGTAACCTGAACCTGAACCTGAGAGATGAAGGAAATGAAATAAGGAGGAAAAGATGAGAGAAAGGAAGGAGTGAGGGGAGGAAGGAAAGAGGAAAGGATGAAAAGGAGGGACAAACAGAGGAAATGACAGCAGGAAGGAAAACAGGAAGTAGCTACATCTGAGGTAATACACGGGAAGCAAATTGGTGACTCCTAGGATGGCGAAGGAATGACCTGCACTGCTCTCCCTCTGATTGGCTACTACTTGTTGCCATCTTTGGTTGCCTTCGTGAGTGCTGTGGTAAGAGTGTCGGCCAATCAGAGGCAGAGTAAGACGGGCCATTCCTTTACTATCTGAGGACTCGCTGATTGGCGATGGGAAGTGAGCAAATATTTCACAATAAAAGCCTCCATTAATGTGTGAGTGTAGACAGCGGATGATCTCAGACTGAGGGGGGAGGAGTTCTGACCAGGAGCTGAAGGTCAAAGGTCGCCTGTCGTAGTCTGGGAGGTCGGGGGTCGTCTTACTGGCCTCCAGGTTCAGGTACTTAAATATGTGGACCTTCCCTTTAATGCAAATCTGCACACACAGAAACACACATTAAGCCCAAATCCACACAGCCTCCATTTGGACGCTGATGGTGTCATTTCCTGTGTGTACCTGTGCAGGTGGGGTCTGCAGAGGGTTGTTGTCGAGGACAATGGTCTGTAGCTGTGTGAGCTGTCGGTAACAGAGGGGGATGGAGGTCACTTTGTTACAGGAGAAGTCCAGACGCACCAGAGGGAGCTCCGCCAGCTCTGAACACACACAGGTAATACACACAGGTGTTACTACACACACAGGTGTTACTACACACGCAGGTGTTACTACACACACCAGTAATACACAAAGGTAGACTATGAGTACAAGTGTTTGTGTGTATTTACCTGGCGGCAGGCGGACCAGGTGGTTCCTCCTGATGTTCAGGTCTCGTAGAGCCTCCAGCTGACCCATCTGAGATGGCAGAGTCTGTATCTCATTACAGCTCACATCCTGCAACCATCAATAACTGATAATCAATAAGTCATCATTAATAACAGTAAGACAATATAGACTGTGTTGCTCTGGTAACTGTTTACTTCCTGTCAGCTGCTATGTTAACAAACATCCCAACAGGAAATACAAACATGTAAACATTTAGAATGTTTATGTGGTCATGTTGGAAAAGGTCTACATGTGAGCAGTGTTCATGTTATCGGTCAGTAATCAGGAGAGACTGAGGGTAATCAATGTGATCAATACTTTGATCAGTCAGACGGACCAGTTCAGTGAGGTGTCTCAGCAGTCCAACTTCTTCTGGAAGGGACACCAGTTTGTTGTTACAGGCAATCAAAACCTTCAGAGGAAGACTGCAGACCACTGCAGGAAGGACAGACAGCTGGTTCCGACTGGAGGACAGAAGGACAGACAGACAGAGAAGTTTCTTCAGTATCACAGTGTTGTGGTAAAAGTTGACTTTGAATCCATGGGTCAAATGAGTTCATATTTTCCCCCCAAATTAAGACATTACACCTCTGCTGATGCTGGATTCTTGTTGGGATAGAGGGGTGGGGTGTCCTGATTCTTGTTGGGATAGAGGGGTGGGGTGTCCTGATTCTTGTTGGGATAGAGGGGTGGGGTGTCCTGATTCTTGTTGGGATAGAGGGGTGGGGTGTCCTGATTCTTGTTGGGATAGAGGGGTGGGGTGTCGTGATTCTTGTTGGGATAGAGGGGTAGGGTGTCCTGATTCTTGTTGGGATAGAGGGGTGGGGTGTCATGATTCTTGTTGGGATAGAGGGGTGGGGTGTCCTGATTCTTGTTGGGATAGAGGGGTAGGTTGTGTCGCGATTCTTGTTGGGATAGAGGGGTGGGGTGTCGTGATTCTTGTTGGGATAGAGGAGTGGGGTGTCCTGATTCTTGTTGGGATAGAGGGGTGGGGTGTCGTGATTCTTGTTGGGATAGAGGGGTGGGGTGTCGTGATTCTTGTTGGGATAGAGGGGTGGGGTGTCGTGATTCTTGTTGGGATAGAGGGGTAGGGTGTCCTGATTCTTGTTGGGATAGAGGGGTGGGGTGTCGTGATTCTTGTTGGGATAGAGGGGTAGGGTGTCCTGATTCTTGTTGGGATAGAGGGGTGGGGTGTCATGATTCTTGTTGGGATAGAGGAGTGGGGTGTCGTGATTCTTGTTGGGATAGAGGGGTGGGGTGTCCTGATTCTTGTTGGGATAGAGGGGTAGGGTGTCCTGATTCTTGTTGGGATAGAGGGGTGGGGTGTCATGATTCTTGTTGGGATAGAGGGGTGGGGTGTCGTGATTCTTGTTGGGATAGAGGGGTAGGGTGTCCTGATTCTTGTTGGGATAGAGGGGTGGGGTGTCATGATTCTTGTTGGGATAGAGGGGTAGGGTGTCCTGATTCTTGTTGGGATAGAGAGGTGGGGTGTTGTGATTCTTGTTGGGATAGAGGGGTGGGGTGTCCTGATTCTTGTTGGGATAGAGGGATAGGGTGTCCTGATTCTTGTTGGGATAGAGGGGTAGGGTGTTGTGATTCTTGTTGGGATAGAGGGGTAGGGTGTCCTGATTCTTGTTGGGATAGAGGGGTAGGGTGTTGTGATTCTTGTTGGGATAGAGGAGTGGGGGTGTCATGATTCTTGTTGGGATAGAGGGGTGGGGTGTTGTGATTCTTGTTGGGATAGACATAGATAGATACTTTATTGTCCCCGAAAGGGAAATTTGTCTTGGACTCCATGAGCTGAGACAAGCTGATAGAGGGGTAGGGTTTAGACTCAAACCAACAGTGTGTAATTCGGGTGTCTTACCTGAGGTTCAGGTAGGTGAGGGCCTGCAGGTTGAGGAGACTGTCTGGCAGAGACCTCAGACAGTTCTGGTAAAGGTTCAGACTCTCCAGAGACACAAAGAGACAGACGTCCAGAGGAAGCTCTGACAAACGATTACGGGACAAGTCTGAAAACACACACACGGAGTAAACGTTATATCAGGCCTAACAACACTTCTGTACAATCCTCCAATCACATTGCTCTGTGTGGTCGTCACGGTGACCTCACTGATCAGCTGATCTCTACCAGTGTGAAGCAGGTGTAGTACACATACTGTGATACATACAATACTACACACACAGTACTTGTATATATCTTTACCAGTGCAGCTGTGAGGGGATCTGCACCTGGCTGACAGGAAGTACAAATCACCATGGTAACATCTATTCCCTGTTGTACAGCAGCTTGTGATCACAAACACAGGAAGTGCCCTGAAGTCAAAAATTAAAAGTTGGTTTGTGACAATTAGTGTGTTATTGATCAGCTAACACACTGATAGTGAAGTTATTGATCAGCTGACACACTGATAGTGAAGTTATTGATCAGCTAACACACTGATAGTGAAGTTATTGATCAGCTGACACTGATAGTGAAGTTATTGATCAGCTGACACACTGATAGTGAAGTTATTGATCAGCTGAAACTAATAGTGAAGTTATTGATCAGCTGACACTGATAGTGAACTTATTGATCAGCTGACACACTGATAGTGAAGTTATTGATCAGCTGACACTGATAGTGAAGTTATTGATCAGCTGACACTGATAGTGAAGTTAGTGATCAGCTAACACACTGATAGTGAAGTTATTGATCAGCTGAAACTAATAGTGAAGTTATTGATCAGCTGACACTGATAGTGAAGTTATTGATCAGCTGACACTGATAGTAAAGTTACTGATCAGCTGAAACTGATAGTGAAGTTACTGATCAGCTGACACACTGATAGTCAACTTATTGATCAGCTGACACACTGATAGTCAACTTATTGATCAGCTGATACACTGATAGTGACGTTATTGATCAGCTGACACTGATAGTGAAGTTATTGATCAGCTGATAGTGAAGTTATTGATCAGCTGACACACTGATAGTGAAGTTATTGATCAGCTGACACTGATAGTGAAGTTATTGATCAGCTGACACACTGATAGTGAAGTTATTGATCAGCTGACACTGATAGTGATGATGATATCAGAGGATTTATTCGTCTAACTCTGATGGTTCTCTGTGAGTATCTTTATAACACTGACACACAGTGAAGTCTGTGCTCCACTTCTTTTATCAGGCTGATTCATACTGACCAGACGCCTGAGGCTGCACGAACACACACACACACACACACACACACACACACACACACACACACACACACACACACACAGGGTCATCCCAGACCATCATCAGGTCCTGAGCTGGTCCCAGACCAGGTCAGACGTCACTCAGTCACATCCTGACTGATACTGGTCTGACTGGGTCAGCTGGCTTTAACACAGCTCACCCATGAACACTTTTCATCATCACTTTCATCCATTATTCATTCGGCCTACCACATATTTAAAAACACAGACTTCATCGTTAATGCGTGGTGGTCAGAAATTTGTTTTCCTGCAGTTCATTGTTTTCTTGTTCCTGTTCACAATGATTTATCAGTTAGTGGTTATCAGATAACACACGCCAGAGTTGGCCCCGAAAAACATGACCCTGTTTAATCAAACTGTGGAACACGAGTTCACAGTAACGCCCAAATCCTCTGATGCCACCGAACTGAACTCCTGTTTCCTGTGAGGATTAAAATACTCACTGGACCTCAGCTCATAAACTTGGTCTTTACCTGCTGCCATTTTCTCTCATGTCTGTGATTGGTACTGCTCACGTGCAGCTCTCAACAGAGATGAGACAGAAGCAAGACACCGCACACCTTCACTGCGTCCATCATCAGCTCCAAGAGAAACAACGTGTTTGATTCTTTTTTCGCCCGATCAGACAGGTGAGTTAGATTTACTGACCCCATGTGACAGGTTACCTGCCTCAGATGATTCTTACTGTTGAGCCCTGAAATGGCCGTCACAGTTTCCTAAAGCAGAAGGTGACAGATTAACAACTGTCCTGTTTGGTTTATGGATGCACAGTGATACTGACAGAATCTGCCCACATTTTTTTTCTTATTCAGCACAATGAATGAATATTACAGACACTGAACAGTTTTTCATGTCTCCATCTGTTGGTGGGCCGTCACCATCACAGTCTGCATGTATAATATGATGTTAATTCATGTACAGAAGAGACTTGATGATGATCACTGAAATTAGGTGGGGAAAAGTGGATATATCTGCACCAGCAAACAATCCAACATCTTGCATCCCTAGTTCTGTTCAGCCAACAGTGTAAAAACCCCAAACAGATTTAATTGACTCTGATATAAAAACAAAAGAAGTAGTAAATCCTCACAGTCAACACGCTGGGATCTTTTGAACTGTTACCCGGTGATCAGAACACTTATGTCAGACAGACATAACAGAGCTGAACTCATCTGTCCCTGCAGATAACAAGATATAATGCCCATGCACAGAACAAAAATATATGCATACATCTCTATAACAAAACAGACTAGGGGTGAGTCAGTGTAAACGTTTACATGTGTACACGTGTAAACGTTTACATGTGTACACATGTTTGAGATCATAAACGGTTATGAAAAATTAGTACCAAAAACTTTTTTTTTTAGGGGAAGGGGGTGATACTAATTGTTGACTAACTGTGATAAACTGTGAATATGACAAGAAATGGTGTGAGACTGGGTTTAGGAACAGGTCAGTAGCCTAAGTGCTCCCTTCTATTAAAACGGCACGTTCATTAAGGGGGTTGTTCACCAGTGGGCTACAATGAGTACCAGGCCATCAAATCACAGCGTCCACGGTGAGAGGAGACAGAATTGTTTGCGCTTTTATGCACGGGTCGGTGGTGAAGTGGCGCACATGACTCGTGCTACGGACGGACGGACGGACGAGCCACATATCTCATGCCGCTTAAAAACAGGTAATACATCTGGCTACATCTTTCCCACATCAAATATCTGTGATCGCCTACACCTGCGTGCGTAAAAGCGCACACAATTCCGTGTCCTCTCACCATGGATGCTGTCATTTGATGGCCCTGTACTCACTGTAGCCCACTCTTATCAGACCCAATAATAATAATAATAATAATAATGATAATAATAAGTTACTGTGGACCTATATGCCATGCCTTTTAATAAAATTACCAGAAGAGTTTGCTGAAAAAC
This sequence comes from Epinephelus malabaricus, assembly GCA_037127435.1. Lineage (NCBI taxonomy): Eukaryota > Metazoa > Chordata > Actinopteri > Perciformes > Serranidae > Epinephelus > Epinephelus malabaricus. The sequence goes on along the minus strand of JANUFT010000013.1, from coordinate 42,497,097 downwards.
AGGTAACGTCAGCCTGAATTACTCGCATGCGTCCCCGGTGAAAATCTCTGACATGCATGAGGAATACAGCTTCTACAGGCTCGCCATAGCTCACTGTCAGGACTCAGGGGCCAGAATTCGGGATGGCGGACCGTCGGAATGGCGATATTTCGGTGTGGCGGCCTGTAACTGTTGGTTAAATGGCCCGTTCGGTTGGTATTCGGATAACTGGGGCTTTACTAGTATAATGCAATAGCACCACCCAGCGGTGAAACCCGTGTACACGTTACACAGAAAAAATGACCCACTCTAAACGTTTAGGGATTTTTGTACAAGAACTCACCCCTAACACAGACGTGTGTAAATCAGGACTGTAACTCAATAAATTGGTCATGACTGACTTTAGAAACCTTCTTTTATTGTTGTTCAGCCAATTTTTAAACCTATTTTTAACCTATCAGTGACAGGCTGCAATAATAAGATGTATTTACCCTACAGCCCGCACTTCTACATACTTCCAGCTGTTGTAATCATGATAGATTGATATATTAAATGTTTTACAGGTGATCTGTACTTTATGTTGATGGTTCATGAACTGTAAATGAGCATCATCTCAGTCTGACCTGTCACCTCAGCTACACAGACTGAATACACTGTGTCTGACTGTAAGCTTCATATAGACAAGAGTTTCCATTAAACATCAGTCAGACGCAGTCAGAGCTTCACATCTGTACATGTTAGTCTAAGAATGACCACAAGTCTCTGTGATGTTAAATACTTAAATAACTAAAACAGTCAAATATACAGTAGACTCCATAGTTTATGACACAGATAAAATGGCCAGAAATGTGAATAACTGTGTTGCAGGACGATTTAAGGTGTGCCCCTAAATTTTCTGATTGTGCTCCTGAAATTTTCAGTGCAAGGTTTCAGTGCTCCGACTGAAAATAGTTAGTCTGGAGCCCTGAATCAGTCGACAACAACGAAAACAATCAGCTCCACTGACTGTTTATATGTCTGTTATATTGGTGTTGCTGTAACTGTTTTTTTCCCAGTGTCATCCGGATGAACTTTATCAATTTATTATTTATTTAATATCAATATTATTGTTAACAATATTTTATCACATACATTATACTGATATCATTATCTCAACTAAGACAGGACATAATTCTGTACACACACAGACAGATGGACAGACCATAAGCCCAGGGACAGAGGGTCCTGGGACAGACAGACAGACAGACAGACGGTCCAAAACTAGCTCCCTCAGCTCCGTTTGTTTTGTCTCACCTTCCTGGCCCGTCAGCCTCTCGGGCGGGCGGAGCAGCTCTCATCATCTAACCAGGCGTCACACACGTCAAACAAAAACATCCCCAGGTGTGTGTTCACCTTTTTGAACTTACAACGTGACGTCAGAAACTCGGGGTGAGGCTCATCCACAGCCCACTGGCCCCACGACGGCCCCAGCTAACTTTAATTAACCAAACCAGCCGTGTGCTAACGTTAGCATGTTTACACACAACATGCTACAAACTGTTAGCATGCTAGCTGGCTACATCAACAACAGTTACAGGTGTACTGACACAAGCTGTGACCCCGACATGTGCCTGCCCCCCCCCCCCCCCCCGGGTCTTAACTTCAGTTTAACATCAGAAAACAACACAAACTAAAACTCAGTTCAATTATTAGTTTGACATCAGTCCGACATTTTTTGTGTTTAGTTGTACACACAGAGCTAACAGGCTAACGTTAGCTGTCACTGTGATTCTTTTGGTTGTTAACATGTTATAAAGTTAATTAAAGACCTCCAGATATAAAGTGGAGCCCTGCTGGTTTGTCTGAGCGCTGTTTTGGTGTAATGATGTCACAAAGACAGCGGAATCACGGCAGGAGGACATTTTGGGGGGTAACGTTACAATGTTTGTCACAACACCGGCCCTCCCTGACGGTATTCCCCATCCCGTCCTCCCCACAGCCGTTAAAGTTGGATTCAGACTCCTCACCGGCTTCAACTCCACAGAAACTCTCCCCAAGTTACTCTAACCGACTGAACAGGACCCCGCCCGGCTCCCCGTGTCCGGTCGCCGGGCTCTGGAGCTCACTCACCGGCCCTGGTGGTGTCCGTCAGGTCGTGGTTGGCGGCGCTCCGGGGAAACTCCTTCAGCTTCCTGCCGCTGAGGTTCAGGCACCCGGTGGCCGAGGCTTCGTCCAGCGCCCGGTCCAGAGAACGGTTCCAGGGCGCCGGACCCGCCGGTCCCAGTCCGTTATTACTCCCGATTAATACATTCCCGGTGCCGCTGCCGCCGCTGCTGCCGCCTCCCACCGTGAAGTTGAGTCCGGTGTTGTCCACAGAGCCCAGCAACACCGAGGCCGCCATTACACACTCCGGCTGTTAGCTCTCAGTGCTAACGGCTAACCCTCCCACCCAAACTCCACAAAGGAGCATGCGCAGAGCGGCGTCCGGAGGGGACAGGAGCGGACAGCAGAGAGCACAGACTACATTACATATTACATTACATACTACATTACATACTACAGTACTACATTACATATTACATTACATTACTACATTACATACTACAGTACTACATTACATACTACATTACATATTACATTACATTACTACATTACATACTACAGTACTACATTACATATTACATTACATACTACAGTACTACATTACATACTACATTACTACATTACATATTACATTACATACTACAGTACTACATTACATATTACATTACATTACTACATTACATATTACATTACATACTACAGTACTACATTACATATTACATTACATACTACATTACTACATTACATATTACATTACATTACTACATTACATATTACATTACATACTACAGTACTACATTACATATTACATTATATACTACCTTACATATTACTTTACATTACTACATTACATACTACAGTACTACATTACATATTACATTACATACTACAGTACTACATTACATACTACAGTACTACATTACATACTACATTACTACATTACATATTACATTACATACTACAGTACTACATTACATATTACATTACTACATTACATATTACATTACATACTACAGTACTACATTACATATTACATTACATTACATTACTACATTACATATTACATTACATTACTACATTACATACTACAGTACTACATTACATATTACATTACATACTACAGTACTACATTACATACTACAGTACTACATTACATACTACATTACATACTACATTACATACTACATTACTACATTACATACTACGTTACATACTACAGTACTACATTACATACTACATTACTACATTACATACTACTTTACATACTACATTACAACATTACATACTACATTACTACATTACTACGTTACATACTACATTACTACATTACATACTACATTACTACATTACATACTACATTACTACGTTACATACTACATTACATACTACAGTACTACAGTACTACATTACATACTACATTACTACATTACATACTACATTACATACTACAGTACTACATTACATACTACATTACTACATTACATACAACATTACATACTACATTACATACTACATTACTACATTACATACTACATTACATACTACAGTACTACATTACATACTACAGTACTACATTACATACTACATTGCATACTACATTACTACATTACAAACTACATTACATACTACATTACATACTGCATTACTACGTTACATACTACATTACTACATTACATACTACTTTACATACTACATTACAACATTACATACTACATTACTACATTACATACTACAGTACTACATTACATACATTACATACTACATTACTACATTACATACTACAGTACTACATTACATACTACATTACTACATTACATACTACATTACTACGTTACATACTACATTACTACATTACATACTACTTTACATACTACATTACAACATTACATACTACATTACTACATTACATACTACAGTACTACATTACATACTACATTACTACATTACATACTACAGTACTACATTACATACTACATTACTACGTTACAGACTACATTACATACTACATTACTACATTACATACTACAGTACTACATTACATACAACATTACATACTACATTACTACATTACATACTACTGCACTACATTACATACTACAATACTACATTACATACTACAGTACTACATTACATACTACATTACTACATTACATACTACATTACATACTACAGTACTACATTACATACTACATTACATACCACTGCACTACATTACATACTACATTACTACATTACATACTACATTACATACTACAGTACTACATTACATACTACAATACTACATTACATACTACATTACATAGCACTGCACTACATTACATACATTTACTACATTACATACTACATTACATACTACAGTACTACATTACATACTACAATACTATATTACATACTACATTACATACCACTGCACTACATTACATACTACATTACATACTACTGCACTACATTACATACTACAGTACTACATTACATACTACAATACTACATTACATACTACAGTACAACATTACATACTACATTACTACATTACATACTACAATACTACATTACATACTACAGTACAACATTACATACTACATTACATACTACTGCACTACATTACATACTACAGTACTACATTACATACTACAGTACTACATTACATACTACTGCACTACATTACATACTACAGTACTACATTACATACTACAATACTACATTACATACTACAGTACTACATTACATACTACATTACATACTACAGTACTACATTACATACTACAGTACAACATTACATACTACATTACATACTACAGTACTACATTACATACTACAATACTACATTACATACTACAGTACTACATTACATACTACAATACTACATTACATACTACAGTACAACATTACATACTACAGTACAACATTACATACTACAATACTACATTACATACTACAGTACTACATTACATACTACATTACATACTACAGTACTACACTGAGTACCACTGTATAAAATAGAATACTACATTAAGTCCTGCAATACTTTAAAAAGTACCACGGTGACTGCAGTAAACACAGTAAACATGTGGTGTAGTGGATTAAAACGTCACTTCCACCTGACAGAACCTCCTCAGTGACACAGATCAGTCACAGTCACAGACCTGATGATCTACACTGGAAGATTTGATGTGAAAGGAGGGATCAGACAGGGCTGCCTGGTTTCTCCCTACCTCTTCCTCCTCGTCACCCAGCTTTTATCCAGTCATATTAAAACAAGCACCCTGAAAGGCATTAAAATAGCAGACCAAGAAATCATGATCAGCCACTACTATGCTATTGATGTTATTCATGTATTCTCTAAAGCTTCTGGGCGATACTTGAATGTAAACACGTGAATTATTAGCAGTCAAAGACTCAGCTCAACTTGGCTCAGTTTCAAACATTCCTATTGAAGACATGTGACATACTTGGGTATTTCTATCAACAAGTGTTAAAAAAACTAGAAGTACTTTCAACTTTATCCCAGTCATAGAAAAAGCAGAAAGAGAATGTAATCAGTGGCTTCTCAGGGATCTATCTTTGAAAGGTAGAACTTTGACAACTAAAGCCGGGGGCGTTTCAAGGCTAACACACGCTGCTCTCTCACTACATGTTGATAATAAAACACTCAAAGTCATAGACCAGCTACTCTTCAAATTGTTTTTGGAAAATAAAACATTACATAAAAAATCATTCGTTATGAATACATATGAGAATGGGACCTAAATTTTCTGGATTTCAACCCTTTGAACAACAAGTTCAAGATTAACCGGATCAATAATTCTTAAAAAGTCCAGATTCAATATGGAACTGTATTCCCAATTATATATTCTCTGAAATTGGTGGATTAAGCGTGCAGTTATAACATTGAAAAGATTCCTGTGTGTCTTTCCACCTTCACAGACAAGCACTGTTTGCATGGTCTGTGATATACAGGCACACTTTTTCACTGCACCAATATTCTACATGGAACAATAGAGACATACTTTACAAAATCAGATGTCTATTTTTCAAAGAACCAGTTCCATGTCCTCCTGATCACAGTGACGGTGACACTGTGACCTATGAATGTTCCCCCCTTTTGTTCTTCTTGTCTCACGATATTCGAGGCGTCGTTGTAAAAACAGCTGTTATTGAGGTTCCACATTGCTGCAGATGGCTGCACTAGTTAGAGATCATATGTTCATAGTGTTCCAGTGTAACTGTTAAGTATGTTCACTGAACGTTGTGAAATGGCCTCATAAATAACTCTAAATCTCACCATTGTGTTGGATGTCTTGTCCTACATTAGAATCAAACATGTTTTTCACGTTAACTGGTCTCTACATTATATTTGTGGTGCTGAAACCATGGTAACAGCAGCTTGGGGTATTCCAGTATATTAAGATATAAATGAACCAAATTTGCTTTTATCACAAAAATGAACAATTTATTAGTTTGTTAGCAGATTTATACAAAAACTGCCGGAACGATTTTCACAAAACGTGGTGGAGGCATGTAGCATGGTCCAACTTAGAGGCCATTACATTTTGGAGTGGATCCAATTAACAGGATAGGTCCATGGGCAGGTAGGACTCAATCACCTGTTCTGGACACCAGGGGGCGAGTTTCTGATGCCCCAACATCCAGATTTATTCTAAATGTATTTGTCAACACATCTGACAAATTTGGTGCTTTTATCACAAAGATGAAGGATTTTAGAAAAATACTGAGCTCTGCCGCCCAGCTATAAACATGGTCTCTGATCCCATCTGGTGTATCTATGCTGTTTAAAAACTGCACTTTGATATCAGCTTCAGATACAGATGTTGCTTCTGTTGATGTAACTGACTCACCAGTTGTAAAAGTGTGCTTTAACTCCTCAGGTTGTAAAAACAAGCGTGAGATCCGTGCTCTGTTTCAACATGATATTGCTTGTGGTTCACCTGGTGTAGCCGTTTGGAGTAGCCGTGTAGATAACCTATGCTGGAAAAAGATCTGGACTCTCCCACAAATTCTTTTTGCTCAGTAAGGTTAAAGAAGTGTTGTTTGAAATCATCGCCTTTGTTATCCAGTAAGGTCTTTTTTGTTAAATTCATAAATGATATTGACTGAAGCTGTGCCTTCTGTGATTCTCATACCGACACTCTTGTCCATCTGCTCTGGAAATGAATACATATAAACTGTGGCAAGACGTGTGGATTCATCTTGGAGAATATAATTTGTAACTTTTACTGGAAAATGTATTCTTTGTTTTTGTAAGAACTAACCCTGCTTACAAGAAAAGAGTATTTTGTAATTAATCTTATTTTTATTCCAAGTTTTATATTCATAATGTAAATGTAGCCGTACAAAACCTCTCTTTATTGTTTTTAAAAAAAGAAATGGATTTATATTTTAAAACAATTCTGCAAAGAATAAGAAGGCTGTTAAAACTTTGGATCTGTGCTCCCAGTTTAATAGTTTTTCTTGAATTATTGTTTATATTTTACTTTTTATTATGTATTTATGGTGACCCCTGACATGTTTTGTTTTATTTTGTTTGTTTGGTTGTATTGGTTTTGTTTACACGTTTTCTATTTACGTTTATTTACCTGTCTGTAAAATGACTCATGTACCTGTTGGCACAGATTGATTGTTTTTGTAATACGAAATTTAAAAACAAAAAAAAGAAAAAACAGATGTGCACTGTATGTGTTTGTGAGTCAAATTCCCTTAAGTCCATCCTGCTTCATTGGCTGTTCGAACACCAAGCCAGGCTGAGGAGACGCGGCTTTGTCAAGCCAGGTGTAACTTATTCAGGTGAGTGTGCGTCCTTGGCTTTCTTAAATAGACCCCGAGATCGACTTCTCACCCAGTGAGCAGCGCCTGATCATGGACACTTGTGAAGAGGTAAAACATAAGAAACGAAGAAAGGAAACACTGCAGCGATAACAAAGCAGAGAGAAAATGTCTGGCAAACAATTGCGGACCGACTGAATGCCTAAGTAGGGAGTTACAAAGTAGGACTTACAAATTAAGAAACTAGAGAAAGAGGTAAGTGACTTTAATGCACACTGTAAGCATGACTGTGATTCAGTGTATTAATCAATATTATTTCTCTCTTTCTCTCCACAGCTCAAAGCAGACACTGACTGATTACAGCATTTTTCATTTAAATAAAATGAGGTCAAAGAATATTGTGGTTTCATCTTCATGTTTTCATTCACTGATGTAAAGTACACTGGAGTTATTGGTCCAGTTAACTGAGAATATAATTTGGGAAGGTCATACAGTTATGACACCTAATAACCACTAATTGTGTTAATGCCAAATACACCTGCTTGTATGTTTATTCCAACAATTAATCCTTTTATTGGTAAAGATATGTGCATGTCAAAGTATGTTTGGGCTGTGACAAAAAGAATGTTTCAAATGTTAAATGTTTTTTTATTATTATTGTAGGCTTAATGTATTTTGTTCAAAAATGAGGCAAATATGTACATAAGAACATGAAATGACGGTAAAACACATTGATTTCCGATCGCAGTGACAGCTGACTGGACAGATAAGGCACCAGGCTAAACTCTAAACTACAACCAGGTTAACAACCAGGCTAAACTTAGCCTGGTTGTTAACCTGGTCCAGGCTAAGTGCACAGAATCAATCTCCATGGCAACATATGTACCTCTGCTTTCAAACGACAGAATAAACGCTAAATTAAGCCAGAATAACCAACATGTCCCAGCTTAATCCCTTATGTAGCTTTCCAACAACAGACCAGCTCACAGATAACAAACTTCATGCTGTTCTTCCAAACCGCGTCATTAATAGTGTTGTGACGTTCACGAACGAACCGATTCTATTGAACGGCTCGTTAACATGAACGATGGGAACCGAGTCGCAGCTGGGAATCGTTCTCTTTTTTTTTTTTATTATCACTGTGTGCTCCTCCCCTGAGCAAAATTCATTGTAGCCTGCTTTGTTTTTTAATGTTTATTTGTAAGTGTTAAGGTCACAGTGTTGCATGAATAACAAGTCATGGTAGCTTTACACACATACAAACAATTTGTATAAAGGGTAAATCCAAAACAGTGATGTCACTGTCAAAGCAGAGTGATATGGCGCAACCTTGTGGAATATTTACAATGAATCCAGTTCAGACTTTAAAATCTAGTCCACACATGTCAAATGAGGTTATAATCAATATTTCAGAATAATTCAAACTCAGATATTGGTGGGATATCTAATTTTTTATTATTTTGTTCCAAATCTTACCCCATCATACGTCCCAGTGATTATTTCCAAGATAAAATGAGTTACCACCAGGCTGGCTTCTTAAAATTTAATAAATATAAAAATCAGTCAAATGAGCCAGTTTTTTGAACGGCTCTTTGAAAGGAACGGCTCACCAAGATCCGGCTCCCCTCAAAGAGCCATAAATCCCATCTCTAGTCATTAAGTGTCTGCACGGAGTCCGACAGAGGGCGCTGTGGGCTGCTGCCGCTTTTATTTTGAAGGCGGGTGTGATTGGTTTGAGAAACGGAAATGATAGTTGGTGTTTTTGTGTAGCTGAAAGGCGCCGAGCTGAAACTGACTCCGTGAGTTTAGACTGTTTGAGGCCGCACAGACCATCGTCAGACCGCCGGGACTCTCCGGGACTTTGTGGTGAACCTCCGGTACCGACTGTAGCCATTACCGTCCGCCGTTTGGTGTCCTCTCTGGTGACTGTTAGCCGTTAGCCGTTAGCCGGTATTGTGGGGTGTCATGGCGGCGGGAGGCGGCGCGGCTCCTGCTCATGTCGGAGATGTTGAAGAAGATGCTTCACAGCTGCTGTTTCCTAAAGGTCGGTCTGAAACTTTATTTATAACTGATTCCTACTGTCGTCAATGAAACTTTATTTATAACTGATTCCTACTGTCGCCAACGAAACTTTATTTATAACTGATTCCTGCTGTCGTCAATGAAACTTTATTTATAACTGATTCCTACTGTCGTCAATGAAACTTTATTTATAACTGATTCCTACTGTCGCCAACGAAACTTTATTTATAACTGATTCCTACTGTCGTCAGTGAAACTTTATTTATAACTGATTCCTACTGTCGTCAACGAAACTTTATTTATAACTGATTCCTACTGTCGCCAACGAAACTTTATAACTGATTCCTGCTGTCGTCAATGAAACTTTATTTATAACTGATTCCTGCTGTCGTCAATGAAACTTTATTTATAACTGATTCCTACTGTCGTCAATGAAACTTTATTTATAACTGATTCCTACTGTCGCCAACGAAACTTTATTTATAACTGATTCCTGCTGTCGTCAATGAAACTTTATTTATAACTGATTCCTGCTGTCGCCAATGAAACTTTATAACTGATTCCTGCTGTCGCCAACGAAACTTTATTTATAACTGATTCCTGCTGTCGTCAACGAAACTTTATTTATAACTGATTCCTGCTGTCGTCAACGAAACTTTATTTATAACTGATTCCTACTGTCGTCAACGAAACTTTATTTATAACTGATTCCTGCTGTCGTCAATGAAACTTTATAACTGATTCCTACTGTTGTCAATGAAAGTTTATTTATAACTGATTCCTACTGTCCCCAACGAAACTTTATAACTGATTCCTACTGTGGTCAATGAAACTTTATTTATAACTGATTCCTACTATCATCAACGAAATTTTATAACTGATTCCTGCTGTCGTCAGTGAAACTTTATTTATAACTGATTCCTCCTAGCGCCAATGAAACTTTATTTATAACTGATTCCTACTGTCGTCAACGAAATTTTATAACTGATTCCTACTGTCGTCAGCAAAACTTTATTTATAACTAGTTCCTACTGTCGTCAACGAAATTTTATAACTGATTCCTACTGTCGTCAGCAAAACTTTATTTATAACTAGTTCCTACTGTCGTCAACGAAACTTTATTTATAACTGATTCCTACTGTTGTCAATGAAACTTTATAACTGATTCCTCCTGTCGTCAATGAAACTTTATTTATAACTGATTCCTACTGTCGCCAATGAAACTTTATTTATAACTGATTCCTACTGTCGTCAGTGAAACTTTATTTATAACTGATTCCTGCTGTCGTCAATGAAACTTTATAACTGATTCCTACTGTCGCCAATGAAACTTTATAACTGATTCCTACTGTCGCCAATGAAACTTTATAACTGATTCCTACTGTCGTCAATGAAAGTTTATTTATAACTGATTCCTACTGTCGCCAACGAAACTTTATAACTGATTCCTACTGTCGTCAATGAAAGTTTATTTATAACTGATTCCTACTGTCCCCAACGAAACTTTATAACTGATTCCTACTGTGGTCAATGAAACTTTATTTATAACTGATTCCTCCTATCGCCAACGAAACTTTATTTATAACTGATTCCTACTATCGTCAACGAAATTTTATAACTGATTCCTGCTGTCGTCAGTGAAACTTTATTTTATAACTGATTCCTCCTAACGCCAATGAAACTTTATTTATAACTGATTCCTACTGTCGTCAACGAAATTTTATAACTGATTCCTACTGTCGTCAGCAAAACTTTATTTATAACTGATTCCTACTGTTGTCAATGAAACTTTATAACTGATTCCTCCTGTCGTCAATGAAACTTTATTTATAACTGATTCCTACTGTCGTCAACGAAACTTTATTTATAACTGATTCCTACTGTCGCCAATGAAACTTTATTTATAACTGATTCCTTCTGTCGCCAATGAAACTTTATTTATAACTGATCCCAACTGTATTCAATGAAACTTTATGTATAACTGATTCCTACTGTCGCCAATGAAACTTTATTTATAACTGATTCCAACTGTATTCAATTAAACTTTATTTATAACTGATTCCAACTGTATTCAATTAAACTTTATTTATAACTGATTCCTACTGTTGTCAATGAAACTTTATTTATAACTGATTCCTGCCGTCGTCAACGAAACTTTATTTATAACTGATTCCTACTGTCGCCAATGAAACTTTATTTATAACTGATTCCAACTGTATTCAATTAAACTTTATTTATAACTGATCCCAACTGTATTCAATGAAACTTTATGTATAACTGATTCCTACTGTCGTCAATGAAACTTTATGTAGAACTGATTCCTACTGTCGTCAATGAAACTTTATTTATAACTGATTCCTGCTGTCGTCAACGAAACTTTATTTATAACTGATTCCTACTGTCGCCAATGAAACTTTATTTATAACTGATTCCTGCCGTCGTCAACGAAACTTTATTTATAACTGATTCCTACTGTCGCCAATGAAACTTTATTTATAACTGATTCCAACTGTATTCAATTAAACTTTATTTATAACTGATCCCAACTGTATTCAATGAAACTTTATGTATAACTGATTCCTACTGTCGTCAATGAAACTTTATGTAGAACTGATTCCTACTGTTGTCAATGAAACTTTATTTATAACTGATTCCTGCTGTCGTCAACGAAACTTTATTTATAACTGATTCCTACTGTCGCCAACGAAACTTTATTTATAACTGATTCCTACTGTCGCCAACGAAACTTTATTTATAACTGATTCCTACTGTCGCCAATGAAACTTTATTTATAACTGATTCCAACTGTATTCAATTAAACTTTATTTATAACTGATCCCAACTGTATTCAATGAAACTTTATGTATAACTGATTCCAACTGTATTCAATGAAACTTTATTTATAACTGATTCCAACTGTATTCAATTAAACTTTATTTATAACTGATCCCAACTGTATTCAATGAAACTTTATTTATAACTGATTCCTACTGTCGCCAATGAAACTTTATTTATAACTGATTCCAACTGTATTCAATTAAACTTTATTTATAACTGATCCCAACTGTATTCAATGAAACTTTATGTATAACTGATTCCTACTGTCGTCAATGAAACTTTATGTAGAACTGATTCCTACTGTTGTCAATGAAACTTTATTTATAACTGATTCCTGCTGTCGTCAACGAAACTTTATTTATAACTGATTCCTACTGTCGCCAACGAAACTTTATTTATAACTGATTCCTACTGTCGCCAACGAAACTTTATTTATAACTGATTCCTACTGTATTCAATGAAACTTTATTTATAACTGATTCCTACTGTCGCCAATGAAACTTTATTTATAACTGATTCCAACTGTATTCAATTAAACTTTATTTATAACTGATCCCAACTGTATTCAATGAAACTTTATGTATAACTGATTCCTACTGTCGTCAATGAAACTTTATGTAGAACTGATTCCTACTGTTGTCAACGAAACTTTATAACTGATTCCTACTGTCGTCAACAAAACTTTATTTATAACTGATTCCTACTGTCGTCAACGAAACTTTATAACTGATTCCTACTGTCGTCAACGAAACTTTATGTAGAACTGATTCCTACTGTCGTCAACGAAACTTTCTTTATAACTGATTCCTACTGTCGTCAACGAAACTTTCTTTATAACTGATTACTGACATATTTAATATTTCTACATTTTATTTATATCATCCTGCCAGATGAGACTTTATCAGATAAATGTAAACCCTACTTTACCTGTCAGGGGATGGGAAGTACTATACTACTGTATTGTATTGTTGTATTAATGACAGTAGTACTCTGACAAAACACAGTGTTCATGATCTTTGTCCTTAACATGAGTAAGTTTTATTCTTTTAATTCAGTAAAAGGTCAAAGTTTAAGTTCTTCAGTAGATCAAGTAATTACACCACACAGTACAAATACTCTGTCACAGTAAATATATAACTACTAGTAGTACTATATCTAGTACTCTGTTACCACACAGTTTAAGTACTCTGTTACCACATAGTAAAAGTACTGTTACCACACAGTAAAACTACTCTGTTACCGAACAGTTAAAGTACTCTCTTACCACATCGTTAAAGTACTCTGTCACCACATCGTTAAAGTATTCTGTTACCACACAGTTAAAGTACTCTGTCACCACATCGTTAAAGCATTCTGTTACCACACAGTTAAAGTACTCTGTTACCACATCATTAAAGTACTCTGTCACCACATTGTTAAAGTACTCTGTCACCACACAGTTAAAGTACTGTGTTACCACATCGTTAAAGTACTCTGTCACCACATCGTTAAAGTACTCTGTCACCACACAGTTAAAGTACTCTGTCACCACATCGTTAAAGTACTCTGTTACCACAAAGTAAAACTGTGTAAGTACTTCCTCCTTCAGTGGGTGGCTACAGTGTTTAAACTGTTGCAGAACTACAAATATGGTCGCCGGCTCTTCTGATTGGTTGTTGTTGTTGTTGTTGTTGTTGTTGTGACAGAGTTTGAGAACGCAGAGACTCTGCTGAACTCGGAGGTCCACATGTTGCTGGAACACAGAAAGCAGCAGAATGAGAGCGCAGAGGACGAACAGGAACTTTCCGAGGTCTTCATGAAGACCCTGAACTACACGGCTCGCTTCAGCCGCTTCAAGAACAGAGAGACCATCACCGCTGTGCGCAGGTGCGCCCCCCCCACACCCCCCCCCCCCCCCCCCACCCCCCGTGATCAGGGTCGTAATTCGGCACTTGTTCCGTCTGAGCGTAATTATCTGTTCCGCCTGAGCATAATGAGATTTGGTACGCGAATGGTGGCACGGCCGTCACGTAATCGTGCTACACCAATAAGGTACCCGCATTTCGTGTTGCCATGGTTTCATTCAGCAGAGGAAAACAGACCTGGAACAACCCGGACAATAAGGTGAACTAAGCAAAAAGGTCTTCAAACACATTTGATTCAATACCTGGGCATAACCGACGCATTATTACATAGACAACATAGCTACGGAAGACGAGAACGGCCATGTATTTTTGTGTCTGTGTGTGCACTGTTATCTCGTGATAACGACTTATTATTTCGTTATCTCGATATAACAAAGATTGTTTTCCCGTGATAATTGTCAAGTCTGATGATTGCACACTGGTTAATGTGATTATCTTGATTTCAGCCTACAAGAGCTGCTGTGGTCCTGCCAGATGCCTCCTGCTGCTGCTGTTATCATTAGTCACACTTCTACTGTTATTACGCTGGTCCGATTAAACACCGGGGCGATTATTTCCTCATTCATTGCCTCAAGGAGGGACAGCCCTGTAGGCAGGGAAAAAAAATACATGGCCGTTCTCGTCTTCTGTAGCTATGTTGTCTATGTAATAATGCGTCGGTTATGCCCAGGTATTGAATCAGATGTGTTTTAAGACATTTTACTTAGTTCACCTTATTGTCTATTTGTCTCATCGTGTTTCATGGACATGGCGATGTGAATAGCGCTGTTTCAGCTCATTTCTGCTCACTTTTGAGGACTTCCGGGTCTGTTTTCCTCTGCTGAATGAAACCATGGCGACACCAAATGTGGGTACCTTATTGGTGTAGCGCGATTATGTGACGGCCGTGCCACCACTCGCATACCAAATCTCACTATGCTCAGGCAGAACAGATAATTACGCTCAGACGGAACAAGTGCCGAATTACGACCCTGATCACAGGACTCTTGCAGGGTTATGAGCTATGAACTCCCGCTGATTGGCTGAACATGTATCGATCTCTTTTATGATGTAAAGATCGTGTAGTCCCCAGATGTCGGAGCGGAAATCAGTTTCTGTGAGACTTTTTCTGATTCACCTTAACGGCCTACAGGGTGGGATCAGCTGTTTGAATCTCTGACGGACCGGCCTCTCTGTTTCAGCCTCCTCCTGCAGAAGAAGCTCCACAAGTTCGAGTTGGCAAGTTTAGCAAATCTGTGTCCTGAAGCTGCCGAGGAGGCCAAAGCCCTGATCCCCAGGTCAGTCCCGTCTACTTCACACCCGGACCCCATCATACCCACGTCGGTGTGGGTACAACGTGGGTATGATGGGGTTATGACAGGGGTACAACATGGGTATGATGGGGTTATGATATGGGTATGACGGGGGTATGACGGGGGTATGATGGGGGCATGATGGGGGCATGATGGGGGCATGACGGGGGTATGACGGGGGTATGACGGGGTTATGACGGGGTTATGACGGGGTTATGACGGGGGTATGACGGGGTTATGACGGGGGTATGACGGGGTTATGACGGGGGTATGACGGGGTTATGACGGGGTTATGACGGGGGTATGATGGGGGTATGATGGGGTTATGACGGGGGTATGATAGGGTTATGACGGGGGTATGACGGGGTTATGACGGGGGTATGATGGGGTATGATGGGGTTATGACGGGGGTATGATGGGGTTATGACGGGGGTATGATGGGGGTATGATATGGGTATGGTGTGGGTATGATGGGGTTATGACGGGGGTATGGTGTGGGTATGATGGGGTTATGACGGGGGTATGATGGGGTTATGACGGGTATGATGGGGGTATGATGGGGTTATGATATGGGTATGGTGTGGGTATGATGGGGTTATGACGGGGGTATGATGGGGTTATGACGGGGGTATGATGGGGTTATGATGGGGTTATGACGGGGTTATGACGGGGGTATGATGGGGGTATGATGGGGTTATGACGGGGGTATGATGGGGTTATGACGGGGGTATGATGGGGGTATGATGGGGTTATGATATGGGTATGGTGTGGGTATGATGGGGTTATGACGGGGGTATGGTGTGGGTATGATGGGGTTATGACGGGGGTATGATGGGGTTATGACGGGGGTATGATGGGGTTATGACGGGGGTATGACGGGGGTATGACGGGGGTATGACGGGGGTATGACGGGGGTATGACGGGGGTATGATGGGGTTATGATGGGGGTATGACGGGGTTATGACGGGGGTATGACGGGGGTATGACGGGGGTATGACGGGGGTATGATGGGGTTATGATGGGGGTATGATGGGGTTATGACGGGGTTATGACGGGGTTATGACGGGGGTATGATGGGGTTATGACGGGGGTATGATGGGGGTATGATGGGGTTATGATATGGGTATGGTGTGGGTATGATGGGGTTATGACGGGGGTATGGTGTGGGTATGATGGGGTTATGACGGGGGTATGATGGGGTTATGACGGGGGTATGATGGGGGTATGATGGGGTTATGATATGGGTATGGTGTGGGTATGATGGGGTTATGACGGGGGTATGGTGTGGGTATGATGGGGTTATGACAGGGGTATGATGGGGGTATGATGGGGTTATGATATGGGTATGGTGTGGGTATGATGGGGTTATGACGGGGGTATGACACAGGTATGGTGTGGGTATGATGGGGGTATGACGGGGGTATGACGGGGGTATGATGGGCGTATGACAGGTATGGTGTGGGTATGACGGGGGTATGATGGGTGTATGACGGGTGTATGACGGGGGTATGATGGGGTTATGATGAGGGTATGATGGGCGTATGACGGGGGTATGATGGGCGTATGACAGGTATGGTGTGGGTATGACGGGGGTATGATGGGTGTATGACGGGTGTATGACGGGGTATGATGGGTGTATGACGGGTGTATGACGGGGGTATGATGGGCGTATGACAGGTATGGTGTGGGTATGATGGGTGTATGACGGGGGTATGATGGGGTTATGATATGGGTATGGTGTGGGTATGATGGGGTTATGACGGGGGTATGACACAGGTATGGTGTGGGTATGATGGGGGTATGACGGGGGTATGATGGGGTTATGATGGGGGTATGATGGGCGTACGACGGGGGTATGACAGGGGTATGATGGGCGTATGACAGGTATGGTGTGGGTATGATGGGCGTATGACGGGGGTATGATGGGGTTATGATGGGGTATGATGATGCAGATGATGGCCAAATTATATTACCACGGCCTAAATCACGTCATACCTCCATCAGAGCCGGGTCCAGTTACCATGGTGACTGAAGTGTTTGTGTTTTCAGTTTGGAGGGTCGGTTTGAGGACGAGGAGCTGCAGCAGATCCTGGATGACATCCAAACCAAGAGAAGCTTCCAGTACTGAGACCAGGACCTGGACTGCTGTCTGTGACTCTGCTTCTCCTGCTGGACTTCACCCTCAGTCTTACCTGGACCTCCATCTGCTTCATCAGCTGGTGTCCAGGACGACTGAACTGAACTGACTGATCCTGACCATGTAATGTGATGACATCACTCAGGTGTCACAGTGGTCATGAGGAAACTCTGCTGAACACTTCCTGCTACTGTCACAATAAACTTTTTTTTTTTTTTTACTGGTCTGTTGTGGTCTGTTTGTTTTTAAAGGTTCTGATTCCAGTTCTGCTCTTATTTTGGCGGGATTTTTTCTGTCCTCTGTTGTTGTTGTTGTTGTTGTTGTTGTTAACAACCCACAGTTATCCTGTGATGTGTAAAGAAACAGACTTCATGACTGAGTCTTTTTTAAAAGTGTATTTGTGTTTTGAAGCATCTTCAGCAGGAAACAGCTGAGAGCCACACAGGAAGTGGGACAGGTACAGAAATTAGAGACGCACTTATCTGTAGGTTTGATCACGATGATGAAGATGAAGATAGACTTTGTTTAAGGTCTGATTCTCTGACAGCTCCTTCCTGAACTCTGAGGAGCCGTCAGACGTTGACACAGTATGCTGCATCCTCAGAGTCCTCCAGAGCTTCAGGCAGGACACCGACGGTCGTCTTCGCCATCCTGACGGTGTTCCTGCCAAATAGTGTCCTCTCATAGTCCATCAGCTGCCTCCAGAAACCAGCGTTGGGTCGGACGAATGGACGCCGAGCCAGAAGGACTTCATGAGCCTGACGGAGGCTCAGACCTTTGAACCTGCACACAGACACCAAACACGTCCTTCACTACAGTACTGCAGGTAATCAGATTACACAGTACTGATACTCGATTACAAGTCAGAGTCTGAGGTACGAGCAACACGGTGTAAAATATCAGAGGTGTATTCCAGGTAGGAGGTTCAACAAACTCTGAGTCTAACCCTGAACTCTGAGTTGATTTACCCTGAGATGGGAAACTCTGAGTTACTGGTTCCAGAACAGCTGATCTGAGTTAGTTCAGTCAACTCTGAGTATGTTCACTCTGAGTTAATCCGACAATAAAAAGCCATCATCAATGGAGCTCCGACTCCACGATTCACCATGGCAACAGGTAAATAAAAGACAGCGCCTCCATTTTAATCCAGTGGATGTAGAGATATTAATGCATGTGTAGCAGACGGTGCACGTTTATCTTTAAAAGAAGAGCCTGAGTCAGAGCGAGGAAAGTGTCAATAAGTTAACCATAAAGTTAATAAAAAAGTTTATTCATCATTTATCAGACTTACATTTCCTTAATGAAGATAAAGTGGTGGAATCTGACTGTGTATCAGGCTGTAGATACATTACATTATATTAATAATATATCATAATATATTTGTTCAGATTTAATCTGATGGGGAAAAACACAGGAGGCAGAAGATTTAAAACATATAGGCTAGGCTATAGATCACAGACATAAAGACATGACTGTAAACTCACAGTCTGACCCAGTAATAATATGTTTGGTGATTTGCACTTGAAAAGACGTTGAGGTTAAAATACAGTAGATTTGTAAATGTTGCACATCTATTTGTATCTTGACTCAACAGCATTCAGTGACTTTGTTTCAGCTACAAATGTAGTAAATGTAAAGACAGTGAAATGCTGCACCACTGCTCACTCAGAAATATGAACATATAATCCCCAATATTAGACTATAGGAGTTATGTTCCATCAGTGCGACCAGTGACATCAGTGATAGAGATCATTAGTCATTGATACTACGTGTCTAAAGCTTCATACCCATTTTTAACATTTAAATAATTAGACCTACACATTATGTGCAATAAACATTTGGGAGCTGCTCTGACAGACTGACAGTCTGATCCTTGTGCACAGTGTTATAAAAATAATAAATATAAAAAGGACAGAGGTTTGATTCTGAGCTGAGGGTGAATTCTCGCTGTGTAATATTTGAATGTAAAGACAAAAACTGATGTCCAAAGAAATGACTGATGTGCATAAATTCAGTAACTTAAGACAGTCCTGAGTAACAAACTAATATGCAGCAGGATTTAGACTGTGACAGACGGTAAATCTCCGCTAATGAATGCGCTTGGATACAAGCTTTGACACGGACTGAATGAATGAGGAAATGAAACAGCGTGTAAGAGGGAGGAGACAGAGAAACACTCAGGGTTTATTGAAGAAAACCTGTCAGCGAGCAGGTTATGTTCACAGAGTCTGTTACCATGGTGACTGACTCAGAGTTTCAGTTACCTCTCTTTCAGGAACTGATAACTCAGAGTTTCCCTCATCTCAGGGTTAACACACTCAGAGTTTTCACATAACCCACTTTCTGGAATACCCCTCTGAAGTTATCAGATGTTCCTCAGCATGACTGGATTACTGACTGGGTCCAATACCACGGTAATCAATACACAAATTATTAACAACAAATAAAGAAATTAATACCATCAATATACAAATTAAAAAATGAAATACGAATTAAATGCCAGAGTAAAGAATAAAATAAATGTTAAAATAATAACATGCTTCACAAACTAAATAAAAAATTGTGAAAAAATAAATCAAATGCTGAACAAATTAAAATAACTGATAATTGCTAGAAACAAAAAAATACACTAAAATAAATAAAAAGATTAATATATGTGGAACTAAAAAGATAATAAATGCAGAAATGAATAAATAAACTAATGCTCAATTAAATAAATAAAAATGCTAAACTAATAAACTGAAATAATCAACTGCTGGAAACAAATAACACGCTGAAATAAATGAAATAGTTAATGAATGCTCAACTAAATAATGCTGGAAACAAATAAAATAATATACGCTGACATTAATAAAATGATTAATAAATGTTTGTGACATAAATAAAATAATTAGTAAATGCATAAATAACTATCTTAATATATTTATTGTTTTTATTTGTGTATTAATTATTGTGTTTATTTATTTATGCATTTCTTGATTCATTCATACAGCGGGGTCTAATTGTTGTGTATCTATGGAAACATGTATGAACAAAAGGACACGCTGGACATGATCCGTCACAGGTGAGTGCCTCTGCCAGGTGAGGGAGCTGCTGGGTTACCTCATCAGGTAGGCCATGATCAGAGCGGGCGATCGGCTCCTGCCGGCGGTGCAGTGGACCAGAGTCCCTCCTGACCGGTTCTGGTGGATCCGTTCAGCCACGGGGTCAAAGTGGCGTCTCAGGGGTTCGTGAGGTTGATCCTGGACGGGGACGTGGAGGACAAGCAGTCCGTCCAGCTGAGGGTTGGACACGTCCTCCAGCCCACTGGCGTTGATGATGAGCGTGATGTTCCTGCTGGAGAGGACACTGAGGTTCAGGGCCGGGTCCAGACCGCTGAGGTACAGACCAGGAGACACCTGAGAGATGGCCATGACCTGATGGGGGACACCACAACACCTTTACCTGTGAGACAGTACTGAGGGCGCACATACACACAGACACAGTCAGCACCACAGACCCATCGTTCGATCGATCGACTGATCGGCTCCAGCTTGAAGTGACGAGGGCTTTGTATTAATAATGAAGTATAAATGTTTATTGTTCTGATCTGTGAGGATCCACTGATGACACAGCGCCTATCAGTCAATGTCAAGGGATCAGGAGCTGTGATTGGCTGCTCTGTCGCCCAGCAACCATTCAGACATTGTTAGGATTATGAAATACTATAATACTACATTAATACTATTAAATATTTTATTTGTATTATGACCAAATTATTAATATTTATATTTTTACTATGATTATTTTCTAGAATAATCTTCAATATTCATGACGGCCTGCTTTATACTAAATGTGTCCATCACTGAGGACCAAAGACAACCTCAGTATCAATAAATAAAATTTAAAAAATGACAATATAAAAATAAAATGATTAATAGATAAATTAATACTGAAATAAATTCATAAATGCTTTAATAAAAAAACAAATACTAAATGAATAAATAAATACACAAATAAAACCTGAAAAATAAACAGAATATAAATAAATTCAAACAAATGAAACAAAAACCACAACACAACAAAGAAATCTAAAACAACCAAGGAGACACAAAACAACTACAAAGAGACACAAAACAACTACAAAGAGATGCAAAACAACTACAAAGAGACACAAAACAACTACAAAGAGATGCAAAACAACTACAAAGAGACACAAAACAACAACAAAGAGATGCAAAACAACTACAAGAAGACACAAAACAACAACAAAGAGATGCAAAACAACTACAAAGACACACAAAACAACAACAAAGACACACAAAACAACAACAAAGAGATGCAAAACAACTACAAGAAGACACAAATCAACTACAAAGAGACGTGAAACAACTGCAGCGAGACACAAAACTACAAAAAGATGCAAAACAACAACAAAGAGACAAAACAACTACAAAGAGATGCAAAACAACTACAAGAAGACACAAATCAACTACAAAGAGACACAAAACAACTACAAAGAGATGCAAAACAACAACAAAGAGATGCAAAACAACTACAAAAAAACACAAAACAACTACAAAGACACACGAAACAACAACAAAGAGATGCAAAACAGCTACAAAGAGACACAAAACAACTACAAAGACACACAAAACAACAACAAAGAGATGCAAAACAACTACAAGAAGACACAAATCAACTACAAAGAGACGTAAAACAACTGCAGCGACACAAAACAACAACAAAAAGATGCAAAACAACTACAAAGAGATGCAAAACAACTACAAAGAGACACAAAACAACTACAAAGAGACGTGAAACAACTGCAGCGAGACGCAAAACAACTACAAAGAGATGTACAACAACAAAGACACGTGAAACAACAGAGACACAAAACAACAAAGAGACACAAAACAACTACAAAGAGACACAAAACAACTACAAAGAGACGCAAAACTACAAAGAGATGCAAAACAACTACAAAGATACACAAAACAACTTCAAAGAGACACAAGACAACTACAAAGATACACAAAACAACTACAAAGATACACAAAACAACTACAAAGATACACAAAACAACAACAAAGATACACAAGACAACAACAAAGAGACACAAGACAACTACAAAGATACACAAAACAACTACAAAGATACACAAAACAACTACAAAGAGACACAAGACAACTACAAAGAGATGAAAAACAACTACAAAGAGACACAAAACAACTACAAAGAGACACAAGACAACTACAAAGAGACACAAAGGCCCCACAGATGTCAAACGACACAATAAACACGTGTTCTGTTTATTTCTGTGAAGTCGAAAAAAGACAGGTACAGAGACAGGTGAGGTCGGCCGTCAGGTGTGCCGCAAGTTTAGTGACGTCATTTGTTCAGAGTCCCTTCAAAGGAACTCTGACGGTTCTTTATATCCGACACACTTTGTTGTGATCAATGTGGAAAAAAAAACAGTGTCTCTAAAGGAACGAATCCAGTTTTTCCTTTAATGAGTTAAATCAGACAGAACATGCCCGGACACACACACACACACACACACACACACACACACACACACACACACACACACACACACACACACACTCCATCTGTCACGAGGTCATGAGTCACACTCACTAAATCCGCTCAGTTTCACTTCAGGTTTCGCTCCGACACACTCCAACCGTTCAGGTGAGATCTGTTCTGTTGTTTGTCTCTGTTTATTTAAATCAGGAAGTTATTTACATCCGGACTGTCAGAGTGAAAATAAGAATTATTTAATACCAACTACACAAACTGGAAATTAAAACAAGCTGCGCTAAGATTCATTCTGGAGACGCTCCAACAAGTTTTCACCTAACCTCATTCATAAATGTCGCACTTTAACGTTTCCTTCCTCACCTGTAACCACTGGCTGGTTATCGCAGCTGTTTGACACACTCTCTCAAGAAATGTAAATACTCTGAAGAATTCGGCTTCGAATGACGTAATGAAAACCTTCAGGTTGGGTTGACTTGCTCACTCAGGGACCATGACAGCGAGCCATCTGGCGGGAGGAGCACCACGACGGGCAGCTCCCAAAATCACAGAATGCCATTTGAATACGTGCTGCTGCTTCCATGAGGTTGGTGCCGAACACGTTAACGGCTCCGAACAACCCGGTAAACACCGAATCACCTGGTCTGACGTCACTGTTCGGTCCTTAAATGATGGGTTTGTTTTTTCACACACATTTTGACTGGAGTTTGGTGCTGAGTTTATAGATGTCGGTGTTCAGGGTGCTGTAAGAAACGGTTTTAAAGTGAAAAACAACAGAAGACACGCCCACCTGTGTACTCCTGATTTAGAAGAAGGGTTAAACAACAACATCCGGCCGTCACTTTACAGGTTTTCAAAATAAAAGCCCCAAACGACGAATTTGTGTTCGACCTTTTTTTTTTTAACAACAAACATGAAATTAAAAATTCTGAAAATATTCAAGGAGGACTCTGATGTATTCAGGATTTAAAGTATAAAAACACCAACGAGAAATTAACAAAAAATACATCAGTAAAAACACAAAGAACATGAAAGCCATGCTGCAGTGAGGTGGTAGGCTACATGTGGTACTGGAATGACCTGTTTCTCGTTGGCGCTAAAGAACAAACTTATTGTACGTCATATGTTTCCTGTTCTGATGTAGGTGACGTGAAAAATGCAGAATCAGAACACAAAGCAGAAAACTGTCATCCCAACAGTCCGATACCACCCGAGCATCCAGACACCCGGAGACAAACCCAGAACCAGCCTGGCCCAGAAGACCAGAGCAGCAGCTGTCCACTGCTCTCAGACTGGGATCTCTCAGAAGGGGGTCCCTCAGACGAGGAGCCCTCAGGTTGATCTAGGTCCTGGTGTGAGACTGCAACCTGCTGGCGGACAGAGACAGAGTGCTCAGAAAGCCATAAGGAAGCTGGTTCAGAGAGATGCTGCAGATCTGGACCCGGAGGGAGGCCCTCTCAGACCGGAGGAGGTCCCTCTGGATCTGGAGGTCCAGTTGGACAGGGGTGTTGTGGAGGAAGTGGAGGTTCTGACTCGTGGACAGAGTTCCAACCAGGACTGGTTCGCCTGGAGGAAGAACCGGATCACAGCCTCCGTGGCTCATCGCATTGCTCACTGTCGCTTCAGCAACGGCAAGAGCCCAACCCCACCCACCTCATACCTGACTGCTATCACAGGTACGCCCCGCCCCAAATCACATGGCCATGCCCCCTGTAACAGGCTCTGAATAAGAAGTAACAAAAATAAATCACTAAAATAAGATGGACTGGCTATTTGTAAATCAAGTAAATTGGTTCTTGACAGGTGAGGGGCGGAGCGTCCAGACCAGAGCCATGTCCTGGGGGGTCCAGATGGAGGCTGAGGTGGTCCGCAGGTATCAGGTACAGTTCAACACACCTGATGTTAAAACTGTCACAAGTACCTAAACTTTCGTACCAGGTTGGTACCACACTTCTGAAACAGTGATAGTGCTCATGTTTCTCTAGACCTGTTGGTACTACTGTAGGTTCTGTAGGTTCTGTAGGGACTGCTGTAGGGACTGTAGGGACTGCTGTAGGGACTGTAGGTACTGTAAGTACTGTAGGGACTGTAAGTACTGTAGGGACTGTAGGTACTACTGTAGGGACTGTAGGGACTACTGTAGGGACTGTAGGGACTGCTGTAAGTACTGTAGGGACTGTAGGGACTACTGTAGGGACTGTAGGGACTGTAGGGACTGTAGGGACTGCTGTAAGTACTGTAGGGACTGTAGGGACTGTAGGGACTACTGTAGGGACTGTAGGGACTGTAAGTACTGTAAGTACTGTAGGTACTGTAGGGACTGTAAGTACTGTAAGTACTGTAAGTACTGTAGGGACTGTAGGGACTGTAGGGAGTACTGTAGGGACTGTAGGGACTGTAGGGACTGCTGTAAGTACTGTAGGGACTGTAGGGACTACTGTAGGGACTGTAGGTTCTGTAAGTACTGTAAGTACTGTAAGTACTGTAGGGACTGTAGGGACTGTAGGGAGTACTGTAGGGACTGTAGGGACTGTAAGTACTGTAAGTACTGTAGGGACTGTAAGTACTGTAGGTACTGTAGGGACTGTAGGTTCTGTAGGGACTGTAAGTACTGTAAGTACTGTAGGGACTGTAAGTACTGCAGGTACTGTAGGGACTGTAAGTACTGTAGGGACTGTAAGTACTGTAGGGACTGTAAGTACTGTAAGTACTGTAGGGACTGCTGTAAGTACTGTAGGGACTTTAAGTACTGTAAGTACTGTAGGGACTGCTGTAAGTACTGTAGGTACTGTAAGTACTTCGATGCCTACAGTAATCCCTTCATGATGACGATGATGATGATATCGTCCTGCAGAAGATGAAGAGCGCTGCTATGGCGCGGCCTGTCTCAGTGCGGGACTGCGGCTTGTTCATTGACGCTCGGCGGCCTTGGTTGGCTGCGAGTCCTGACGGCATTGTGACGGACAACCAGACGGGCCAATGGCTGCTCTGCCTGGAGGTGAAGTGTCCCTACAAACACAGACACAGACGGGTGGAGGACGCCTGCAGGACCGACCCCGCCTTCTGTCTGGAGATACAGGACGAGGACGGACAGGAGCCCAAAGAGGCAAGAAACTATTTCTCATGTCCTCTCCAAGTCATCCTCTCCTTGTCTCTAATGTCCTCTCCCAGTCGTCCTCTCCTTGTCTCTAATGTCCTCTCCCTGTTGTCCTCTCCTCATCTCTAATGTCCTCTCCCTGTTGTCCTCTCCCTGCCTCTAATGTCTTCTCCCAGTTGTCCTCTCCTCGTCTCTAATGTCCTCTCCAAGTCATCCTCTCCCTGTCTCTAATGTCCTCTCCCAGTTGTCCTCTCCTCGTTTCTAATGTCCTCTCCCTGTCTCTAATGTCTTCTCCCAGTTGTCCTCTCCTTGTCTCTAATGTCCTGTCCCTGTCTCTAATGTTTTCTCCCAGTTGTCCTCTCCCAGTCTCTAATGTCCTCACCCAGTCGTCCTCTCCAAGTCGTCCTCTCCCTGTCTCTAATGTCTTCTCCCAGTCGTCCTCTCCCAGTCTCTAATGTCCTCTCCCAGTCTCTAATGTCCTCGCCCAGTCGTCCTCTCCCTGTCTCTAATGTCCTCTCCCAGTCTCTAATGTCCTCGCCCAGTCGTCCTCTCCCTGTCTCTAATGTCTTCTCCCAGTTGTCCTCTCCTTGTCTCTAATGTCCTCTCCCTGTCTCTAATGTTTTCTCCCAGTTGTCCTCTCCCAGTCTCTAATGTCCTCTCCCTGTCTCTAATGTTTTCTCCCAGTCGTCCTCTCCCAGTCTCTAATGTCCTCTCCCAGTCTTCCTCTCCTCCCAGTCTCTAATGTCCTCACCCAGTCGTCCTCTCCCAGTCATCCTCTCCCAGTCGTCCTCTCCCTGTCTCTAATGTCTTCTCCCAGTTGTCCTCTCCCAGTCTCTAATGTCCTCTCCCTGTCTCTAATGTCTTCTCCCAGTCGTCCTCTCCCTGTCTCTAATGTCCTCTCCCAGTCGTCCTCTCCCTGTCTCTAATGTCCTCTCCCAGTCGTCCTCTCCCAGTCTCTAATGTCCTCTCCCTGTCTCTAATGTCCTCTCCCAGTCGTCCTCTCCCTGTCTCTAATGTCCTCTCCCAGTCGTCCTCTCCCAGTCTCTAATGTCCTCTCCCTGTCTCTAATGTCCTCACCCAGTCGTCCTCTTCCTGTCTCTAATGTCCTCTCCCAGTCGTCCTCTCCCAGTCTCTAATGTCCTCTCCCTGTCTCTAATGTCCTCTCCCAGTCGTCCTCTCCCTGTCTCTAATGTCTTCTCCCAGTCGTCCTCTCCCTGTCTCTAATGTCTTCACCCAGTCGTCCTCTCCCTGTCTCTAATGTCCTCTCCCAGTCGTCCTCTCCCTGTCTCTAATGTCCTCTCCCAGTCGTCCTCTCCCAGTCTCTAATGTCCTCTCCCTGTCTCTAATGTCCTCACCCAGTCGTCCTCTTCCTGTCTCTAATGTCCTCTCCCAGTCGTCCTCTCCCAGTCTCTAATGTCCTCTCCCTGTCTCTAATGTCCTCTCCCAGTCGTCCTCTCCCTGTCTCTAATGTCTTCACCCAGTCGTCCTCTCCCTGTCTCTAATGTCCTCTCCCAGTCGTCCTCTCCCTGTCTCTAATGTCTTCTCCCAGTTGTCCTCTCCCAGTCTCTAATGTCCTCTCCCTGTCTCTAATGTCTTCTCCCAGTCGTCCTCTCCCTGTCTCTAATGTCCTCTCCCAGTCGTCCTCTCCCTGTCGCTAATGTCTTCTCCCAGTTGTCCTCTCCCAGTCTCTAATGTCCTCTCCCTGTCTCTAATGTCTTCTCCCAGTCGTCCTCTCCCTGTCTCTAATGTCCTCTCCCAGTCCTCCTCTCCCTGTCTCTAATGTCCTCTCCCAGTCGTCCTCTCCCTGTCTCTAATGTCTTCTCCCAGTCGTCCTCTCCCTGTGGTTAACGTCCTCTCCCTGTCTTCATGTCCTAGTCCCCGGTCTACCGCCTGAAGACGTCTCACAGTTACTTCACACAGATTCAGTGTCAGCTGGCGGTGACGGGCCTGCGGCGGGCAGACCTCGCTGTCTTCACCCTGAAGGAGCTGGCTGTCGTCCCGGTGACCTTTGACCCCGACCTGTGGAAAGAGACGGTGTCCAAACTGGAGGTGTTTTACAGGGATGCCGTCCTGCCTCACCTGAGAGAGAAGACAGGGCGGGACACAGCAGCTGCCCGGATGCCTGAGCTGTAGAGACATCCTGTGACTGTGGCGTCCTCAGCTGCTCTGTACTGTGCGTCCTCTAGCGCCACATAGCGGGCACAGGAAGTGGTACACAGTACTTCACGCAGGAATGCCGTGCCTGCAGTGTCAGACTGTCACAGTAACGCACCGCTGCTTCAACCAGCATCCCGCTGGACCAGGACCTGGTTTGTGAGCTCCTCCGAAGGAGTCATGTGATCTGCGGAAACCATGTG
The DNA here is from genome assembly GCA_037127435.1 of Epinephelus malabaricus. Classification (NCBI taxonomy): domain Eukaryota; kingdom Metazoa; phylum Chordata; class Actinopteri; order Perciformes; family Serranidae; genus Epinephelus; species Epinephelus malabaricus. The sequence goes on along the minus strand of JANUFT010000013.1, from coordinate 42,468,088 downwards.
ACCCTCACAGCCAGAATTTAACACGTCTCACTGTTCGAGACGTTTGTGTTGAAGGTCGTTTGTTCTCAAGAATTCATATTATTATGGGATGTATTCTGGGGGTTATTTGATGACATTAAGTCACAGTCTGTTAACCCTCCTGGTCTTTGCAGTAAATTAAAATCCTCCGAGCTTCTGTTACAAACTCTGTTTCTGACATCACGTCTGACAAGGTGTCAATAAAGTTTTAATACAATTTATTGGCCGTGTGACTTCCTGTCTTTACTTCCTCTGACAATTAGCTGCTGCAGCTCAGATCTCAGAGCGTCCCTGAACACACCAGCAGTGGCAGGAATAATTCATAAAGTAATATCTAAAATTTACCTTGACCCTTGACCTTTGACCACCAAATTCTTAGCTGTTCAATCCTGAGTATGGACATTTGTGCCAAATTTAAAGAAATTTCCACAGTGTTCATCAGATATCACATTCATAAGATTGACATGGACACAAGCCCACAGTGACCTTGACCTTGCACCACCAAAATCTAATCAGTTCATCATTCAGTCCAAGCAGACGTTTGTGCCAAGTTTAGGGTAACTCCCTACAGGCTTTTTCACTAGAAAGAGACAGACGGAGCCACAGTGACCTTTAGCCACTGAGATGTAATAAGTTCATTATCATAGCCAAATTGTAAGGACACTCCCTAAAGGCATTTTTGAGGTAACACTTTAACGAGGAACGAATGCTACGTCACAGTTGACCTTGGGCCACCAAAATTAAAAAGCAGTTTATCCCTGATTCCAAGTGGTATTTTAAAAAAAAAAATCAGGTGTTTTTGAGGTATTGCATTAACAAGAGTGAGGGGGATGCAGGGACACAGTAACCTTGGCTTTTGACTTCCAAAACCTAATTTGTTTATTTTTGAGTCCATGTGGATGTTAGTGCCAAATATTTTGAAAAATAGCTCAATGTGTTCTTGAGATGTTGTGTTCACAAGAATGAGACAAGTGGGGTCACAGTGACCTTGACCTTTGACCACAAAAATCTACTCAGTTCATCATTCAGTCCAAGCTGATGTTTGTGCCAAAGGTGAAAATGTGAGGTATCACACTTATGAGAAGGAGAGGGATACAAGGTCACAGTGACCTTGACCTTTGACCACAAAAATCTTATCAGATCATTGTTGAGTCCAAGTGGAAGTTTGTGCCAAATTTGAAGAAATTAGATCAAGGCGTTCTTGAGATATCATGTTCACGAGAATGGGATGCTGCGAGGGTCAAAGTGACCTTAACCTTTGAACACCAAATTTTAATCAGTTAATTTTTGAGTCCAAGTGGACGTTTGAGCCAAAAGTTACCTCAAGATATCACACTCACAACAATAGGTGGGTCATCAGAAAACATAATGCCTCTGGTCACAGCTATCACCATTGTGGAGACATAGACTGACCTTCAGTACTCCAGTACTCCAGTACAGTACTCCAGTACTACAGACACATCTGTACTTTGTGCTAAAACTCAGAGGGAAATACTTTTTACTGCTCTTTGTTTATCTGTCAGTTTAACTTTATTAAAATTACATCAACAGTTCATAAAATTTGATGCACTTTTACCAGTTGGTCCTCAGCATGGCGTCCACGTTGGTGGCGTGACCAGACTCTGATGAACGTGTTAAAGGACAGCAGAAGAAGACAGAGTGAACACATGATCTGATGCCTTTATTTGGGGAGTGTCTCTGAATGTAAGCGTCCTTTCAAACTGATAAAAGAGTTGATGATACAAAACAAAATTCAGGTTCAACGTGACGTTAACTTTTAAATAAACTCCAAATGATTGGTGATGGCTCCGCCTCCTCTGTCAGAGTTCACTGTGACCTCAAAAGGTGAACAGAAATGACCAATCAGCTCGCAGCAGCAGGTGAGACAGTTCAGAGAGGAAAACGTCCTCAGGTCTGCTCCGAGCCACTGATTGGCTGTAATGACAGGATGATGTTAAAGAGAGGGGGGTGGGATTTGTGTCAGTGGGCGGAGCCTCACAGGTACCCCTCCTTCCTGAACTGCTCCTGCAGGATGTCTCGGTACTCGTCAAAACCACCGTCGATGCGTCTGACTTTCCCGGCTTCACACACCCACAGCTCCTTACACACCAACCGGATCAGACGCTCGTCGTGGGACACCAGCATGACCCCGCCCTGAAACACATAACATCACACAATGAGGAAACACACCCCTGCAGTCATATAACTCCGCCCTCTGGTGAAGTTACTGTTTCCATCAAACAGAAGATCTGACCAATCAGTTTCAAGTTCAGAGTCACCACTGCAGTACCTGACCAAATGTAACGTTAAAACATGATGATGTCACAGTCAAGCTGACCTTTGACCTGTTGATCTTCATTATTTTAACCTATTAGACATTTGTGTCACGTTTTGCCATAATCAGTATATGAATTCTTCAGTTATGGACAAAAACATGTTTTGTGAGGTCACAGTGACCTTTGACTACAAAATTCTAATCAGTTTATTCCTCAGTCCAAGTGGACGTTTGTGTCAAATTTAAAGAAAATTCCCTCAAACTGCTATGACATATAGAGTTCAAAAGAATGAGATGGATGCAAAGTCACTGTGACCTTGACTTCTGACACTTGACCACCAAAATCCAATCAGTTCACCCCTGATTCCCAGTGGACCTTTGTGCTAAATTTTAAACAAAAAATTCCTTCAGATGCAAGACAGATGCAAGGTAACAGTGACCTTGACCTTTGACCACCAAAATCGAATCAGTTTATCCCTGACTCCAAGTGGAGGCTTGTGCCAAATTTGATATAATTCCCTCAAGCTGTTCTTGAGCTACTGCATTCACAAGAATTTTAATTTATTGTTTTTAAAATTTTATTTACTTTATTAATCCCCCTGAGGGGAAATTTTTTCACTCTTGTTGTTATTAACACACAGGCCCGAACACACACATGCACAAACAGGACCTATACATGCACTAAGTGGAGAGATGTCAGAGTGAGGGGGCTGCCCTTTGGTCAGGCGCCCCGAGCGAGGGGGTGCGGTGCCTTGCTCAGGGGCACCTTTGCAGTGCCCAGGAGGTGAACTGGCACCTCTCCAGCTACCAGGCCACGCTGGTCTGACTGCCCCCCCCCCAAATGCAGACAAAGTCACAGTGACCTTTGACCACCAAAATCTATTCAGATGAAATTCAGTTAAGCTATTCTTGAGATTTAGTCCGACAGAATGAGATTGATGCAAGATCACAGTGACCTTGACCTTTGGCAACATCTATATGCTCCCTCTTGCTCAGATTATGGAATATCATAACATCTCCTACCATACTTATGCAGATGACACAACTTTACATAACAGTGTCACCAGATGACTACAGTCCCCTACATCTGCTAAATAAGTGCATTGACGAAATCAATACGTGGATGTGCCAGAATTTTCTACAACTAAACACAGACACAACTGAGATAGTTGTTTTTGGCCCCAAAGAACAAAGATCAATAGTCAGTGCTCACCTTGACGCCATGACACTAAAACCTACAAATCAAGCCAGAAATCTTGGTGTAGTTCTGGACTCAGACCTAAATTTCAACAGTCACATTAAGACAATGACTAAATCAGCCTACTGCCACCTTAAAAACATAGCAAGAATAAAAGAATTTCTGTCTAAACAAGATACAGAAAAACTTGTTCATGCTTTCATTTTCAGCAGGCTGGACTATTGTAACGGTGTCTTCACAGGCCTGAGTAAAAAATCAATCAGACAACTGCAGCTCGTCCAGAACGCTGCTGCCAGAGTCCTCACCAACACCAAGAGAGTGGAGCACATCACACCAGTGCTTAAGTCACTGCACTGGCTTCCTGTGTGTCAAAGGATAGACTTTAAAATCTTGTTACTTGTCTATAAAGCACTAAATGGTCTCGGGCCTAAATACATCTCTGATATACTTGTACGCATCCAGACCCCTCAAATCATCTGGAACAGGTTTACTCAGTGTTCCCAGGATCAAAACCAAACAAGGTGAAGCAGCCTTTAGTTTCTATGCTCCCCGCCTGTGGAACAAACTTCCAGAATATCTGAGGTCGGCTGAAACTGTCAGCTCATTTAACTCAGGGCTTAAAACATTACTATTTACTGCAGCTTACCAGTGAACTAGATATGTAACTTATTGTTAGGATAATCTGTAGCTATTGTTTTTATATTTGTCTGCTGTTGCTTTATGTTTGCTTTGTAAATGCATTTTCTGCACTGTTTTTAACTATTTATTGTCTTGCTTTTAGCTTTTGTTTTTAATGATCTATTGTTCCTTTAATGTTTTATCTTAACGTATTTCTCTTGTAAAGCACATTGAATTGCCTTGTGTATGAATGGTGCTATATAAATAACATTGCCTTGCCTTGACCACTAAAATCTAATCAGTGCATCCTGCATCCAAGTCCAAGTGGATGTTTGTGTCAAAGTTAATGAAATTCCTTCAAGCTGCTGGAGATACTGCATTCACGAGAATGATATGGATGCAAGGTCACAGTGACCTTGAGCTTTTATCCTTGACCACCAGAATTTAATCAGCTCATCCCTGATTCCAAAGGATGTTTGTGCTAAATTTGAAAAAATCCCCTCGCATTAATAAGGATGAGACTGATGCAAGGTCACAGTGACCTTAACCTTTGACTACCAGAATCTAATCAGTTCACTGTTGAGTCAAAGTCCAAGTGGATGTGAGTGCCAAATTAAAGAAATTCACTCTAACAATTCTTGACATACTGTGTTTACAAGAATGAAATGGACCCAAGGTCACAGTGACCTTGACCTTTCACCACCAAAATCGAATCATTTCATCCTGGACATTCATTGGACGTTTGTGCCAAATTTAAAGAAATTCCCAGCATGATACATTGAGATATGTTCACATGAAAGCAACGGACAGACGGATGGACACCTCTGGTCATGACTGATGTCGGCGCAAAGGCATGAAAACAAACATTTGATTCAATCACTAAATTAACTTTTGAAATCAGGTATGACGTCATAATTTATACATATACTATATATATATATATATGTATACATACATATATACATATATATGTATATAAAACCAATGAGGGAACGTCTACCCTGTCAGGTGTGACCCTGAGCCTTTTGACCAATCAGACAGCTGATGTCACCGACTCACTCTGAACTTGTTGAGAGCTTTAGCCAGAGCCTCGATGGTCTCCATGTCCAGGTGGTTCGTCGGCTCGTCCAGGATGTAGAAGTTTGGACTGACGGTAAGAGAGACAACATTAACATCATCATCATCATCATCATCATCATCAGTAACAGCTGGACCCTGAGCTTTCTACTACCATGGCATGGTCATCTGTGCGAAGGCCACTCGGCTTTTCTGCCCTCCAGACAGACTGGCCACCGGCCTCGTGGCGAGCTCTCCGGTGATTCCGTAACCTCCCAGCTGGTGGCGGTACTCCTCCTCCGTCCGACCTGCGACACACAGACACAGGCCAATCAGAGGGACCGAAGAGCAGAGTCACAGGCTGTGACACAGCCACAGTGTGATGTCACTGATGTTGTGGTTGCTACATTTACCAGGGAAGCGGTTGAGCAGCAGCTCCACGGAGCAGACGTTCAGGTCCAGCTGGTCCACATGATGCTGACTGAAGTAACCGATCTTCAGGTTCCTGATGAGTAAAGATAAACTTCAGTCTGCAAACAGTTCCCTAAAATCAGTTCCCTAAATACAGTCAGCAAACAGTCCCTTTAAACAGTCTGCAAAAACAGTCAAACAATTCCCTGAATACAGTCCACAAACAGTGCCCTATAAACAGTTCCCTAAAAACGGTCCGCAAACAGTCCATTTAAACAGTCTGCAAACAGTTCCCTAAAATAGTTTGCTAAAAACAGTTCCCTTTAACATGTCAGCACACAGTTCACTTAAAACAGCCTACAAACAATTCCCAACAGTCTGGAAACAGCTCCCTAAAAACAGTTCCCCATAAACAGTCAACAAACAATTCCCTAAAAACAGTCCACAAACACTTTCCTAAAAACATTCTGCAAAGAGTTCCCTAAAAACAGTCAACAGACAATTCCCTAACAACAGTCCACAAACAGTTCCCTAAAAACAGTTAACAAACAATTCCCTACAAACAGTTCCCCAAAATCAGTCAACAAACAATTCCCTAAAACAGTCAACAAACAATTCCATAAAAAAGTCAACAGACAATTCCCTAAAAAAGTCCGAAAAACCGTTCCCTAATAACATTCTGCAAACAGTTCCCTAAAAAAGAGCCTGCAAACAGTTCCCTAAAAACAGTCCACAAACAATTCCCTAAAAATAGTCCACAAACAGTTCCCTAAAACCAGTTCCCTAGAAACAGTCCGATAAACAGTTCCCTAAAAACAATCTGCAAACAATTCCCTAAAAACAGTCCGAAATACAGTTCCCTAAAACATTCTGCAAACAGTTCCCTAAAAACAATCGACAGTTTCCTAAAAACAGTCCACAAACAATTCCCTATAAAGAGTTCCAGGGTTTTCCCTGGGTTTGTTGGAGACCAAGGAGGCAAAGGCCTGTGGCGGGCGGCATCTTGACAGCTGTACTTTTAGATACGGCCCCCCCTTCTATTAAATATGAAAGGAGGCCCCCACATGTTTTACACTGCTGACTTGTATCATCAGAACAGACATGTCCTGTGATTTTCAGCCTCCTATGATTATATTTACCCTTTACAGCAGGCACATCCTGACAGCTGAGAATATTACTGTCAGGTATTGTCCCCCCTCTATTAAATATGAAAGGAGGCTGAAAATCACAAGAAATGTCCGTTCTGATGATACAAGTCAGCAGTCCTGAAATGTGTTTCTCTTCTATAATACACATTCTACATCTCGGAGGCGATGTCTTTCCACACACAGGCTTCCTTCGCCTTTCAAATGGGGCAGAGCTCTGTGGGAAACAGTAGGAGAGACACAACCCGAGGGGAAACCGGGATCTGACACAACACCAGAGGGAGAAGCAGGTCCGTGGAGCTGTGCGCCGGACAAAATAACAAGCGTATCACACCGAATGTGCGCTGCTACGGCGTCGCTTTGGGTTGTGAGCGCGCATGACGCACATCTACATTGAAAGTAATGGGTTTGTGCGCGCAAAAGACACTACATCTGAACGCCCCCCGTGCAAACACACGCTTGAAACCAAGGCAGCGGCCAAAATCACCTAGGCGGCCTGCCTTTGTCTTAGATAGGGAGGGAAAACCCTGAGTTCCCTAAAAACAGCCTGCAAACAGTTCCCTTACCCTCTCTTAACAGAGTAAATGGTTCCCTACATGGAACCTTTAAACAAAGAGTTACAGTTCCTGAAAATAGTAAAAAGTTTTCTGAACAGTACCCACAAACAGAGAAAACAGCTCCCTTAACAAATTGTTAATGGTTCCCTATAAACAGTCTGTAAACTTCCCATAAACAGTTAAACAGTCTGTATCAACAGGTAAACACACTCAGGAAAGTTCTCTGCTGTGATTGGTCCACTGGGTGTCTCACCTGTGAGCCTGTCTAACCCCGCCGACCGGCGTTAACTCGCCCATCAGCAGTTTGAGGATGGTCGTTTTACCGGCACCATTTTCACCGACCTGATAGGAAACACAGCACGTCACAACTGATACATCCCTGATTCTGGATTATTGATGACTGATTACTGATGACACGTACGATGCAGATGCGAGACTCAAGGTCGGCGGACAGGTTGAGTCCAGAAAAGAGAGGCTGGTCTGCGGAGTAATAAAACTCGACTTCATCTAACTGCAGGATGGGAGGAGACAACTTCTCAAAGTTATCTGGAAACCTGTGGAAAAAACACATCAATCAATCAATCAATCAATCAATCAATCAATCAATCAACACCTGCATCTGAACCAGGCACCACCGGGTTGTCTCCTCACCTCAAAGTGACCTCACTTTCTTTTTCAAGGGGCTTCAGCTCAGGTCTGCAGGAAGAGACAACAGGATGAGTCACTGTACCAGAAACACCTGAGTGTTACATGTGGGTGGTGCCTAAGGGTGGCACCTAAGGGTTGTACCTAAAGGTGATACCTAAGGGTGGTGCCTAAGGGTGGTACCTAAGGGTGGTGCCTAAGGGTGGTACCTAAGGGTGGTACCTAAGGGTGGTAACTAAGGGTGGTACCTAAGGGTGGTACCTAAGGGTTGTACCTAAGGGTGTATCTAAGGGTGTATTAATACTCACAGCCTCTCCAGCAGTTTGAGTTTGCTCTGGACCTGAGCTGCTCTGTTAGCGTTGTACCGAAATCTGTCAATAAACACCTGAAACAATCATACATCAGTGTCAGTGACAAGATGCATTCTGGGAAAACAGCCACATCATGTGACCTTCATCCACTGTATGTAGGACTCGGACAAAATCACCCACCAAAACTGTGAACAGTGATGTCACTGTTTTATTTTCATTTCACGTGTACCAATAACAGGATCACCAATCAGAGGAAGCCTCGCAGTTCTACAGACAGGCAGTCTGTACTGCAGTAGTAGTACCTGTATATGTTGTCTGTACTGCAGTAGTAGTACCTGTATATGTTGTACTGCAGTAGTAGTACCTGTATATGTTGTCTGTACTGCAGCAGTAGTACCTGTATATGTTGTACTGCAGTAGTAGTACCTGTATATGTTGTCTGTACTGTAGCTGGGCCTCATACTCTCTCTGCTGGTTCTTCAGTCTGTCTTCTTTGGTTTTAATAAAGTTTTCGTAGTCGCCACGGTAACTGTCCAGCCTCTGGGAGTGCAGGTGGATGATGTCCGTTACCACGGCGTTAAGGAAGTTCCTGTCATGAGAGACGACCAAGATGGTCGACTGCCACGTCTGTGGAAGGAGGTATCATTGGTATTTGTTAGCTTGTGGCTAACTGTCATTGTTTACAATAAGGAATGCCAACGTTAAATTGAGTGACAGTTCAGACCTGCAGGTAGTTCTCCAACCACAGAATGGCTCTGACATCCAACATGTTGGTCGGCTCTGAAACACACACAGTACATCAGAATACTACTACTGCTCCTACTACTACTACTGCTCCTAATACTACTGCTCCTACTACTGCTCCTACTCCTACTACTACTGCTCCTGCTCCTACTACTACTGCTCCTGCTACTACTGCTGCTGCTACTACTACTGCTGCTACTACTACTGCTCCTGCTCCTACTACTACTGTTCCTGCGCCTACTACTACTGCTCCTACTACTACTGCTGCTGCTGCTACTACTACTGCTCCTGCTCCTACTACTCCTGCTCCTACTACTACTACTGTTATTACTACTATTATTGTTACTACTGTTACTGCGACTGCTGCAGCGAGGATGGAAGACTAGGATTTGTCCAGTGGAAGTGGGGTGTAGGGGATTCATAGCAAGATCAGCTGTCTCGCTCCTGGGGGAACTTGAAGTGCAGGGACAGAGTTTGAGGAAGACAGTGAAGGAAATGTCAGATGACGCAGCCAGAGCTAGTCAGTTGATTTGGATGAGGAGGAATACTGTCAGTTGGGGGCCAGCAGGGGGAACTACTATACAGGGTACATAACTCCTTGAGATCAGGTGGAGAGATCCACTTCCTCTCAGGAGGAAATCCAGGAAGAGGAAGGTTATTTAAGTGTGGGAGTGGCCTATTTGAATCCATTTTGTTTGAGACCATACTGCAAGGTCAGTGTGTTTGCTGATCCTGTGAGTTCATTTAGCTCCTTTAACTTTAGCTTATATTGTAGTTATGCTATGTAGCGTGTCAAATAGAGTATGGTGAATGTGCTAGGAAAGGTAGTATCAGCCCTGCTTCTACCTGGAGCTCGCATGTACGGAGCCTGGGTTTGGTTGAAGGTGGCAGTGCTGTTTGGGCTGAGAAAGCCATGTGTAAGTAAGGTAAAGGAGGTTATTGGGTTGGTGCGGGGAGCAGTGAGACCTGGCATTAGGGGAGTGTCTCTGGGACGCCAGAGATCACTGTCTAGCCTCCTGGAGGTGTCGTGGGACCAACTAGACGAAACACTGGTGAAAGGAGGTTCCCACCCGATGACCCCAAAGACATGTTAGTTATCACTGCTCACTGGTCTGTATAGTTAAGCCTTGCCATAACAGCTTATCATAGGGCTTAGGAGGTTATTCACTGAGTGCTGATCCTTTCTCTAGAGCACACACTTCTTGTGTTTATTTAAACTAATGCTTATGTCACTACTGATGCTACTGCTACTACTACTACTACCGTTACTACTACTTCTACCACCAATATTGCTACTGCTACTACTGCTACAAGGTAAATCTGTTCTTCCACTAACTGTGCTTCCTACTTTGTTAAGAGAAGGATGTAACTCACCGTCCAGCAGCAGCAGATCCGGCCTGATGAAAACAAACCAAATAAATACACAGTTAGATGACAAGCTGTCAATCACAGACACAAACCAACAAGACTGACTGAGGAAGAAGAAGAAGAAGGAGAAGGAGACGAAGAAGTTCTTTGAATGTAAACAGAAACTCACCGAGCAAACAGAGCTCTGGCCAACGCCAACCTCATCCTCCATCCTCCTGAGAACTCCCTGCACACACAGTCTCATGTTATCAGAAACCAACACGCAGTGTAACAGTGGGAGGACTGTGTTGAGCATGTTGTGGGGACGTTAGTGTGTGTATACACTGTGGGGACTCTCCACACTGTGGGGACTCTCCACAGGACTCTACAAAATGCAGGGTGTCTCAACATGAATTACTGAACGGTTGGTGTTTGTCAGTAGTAAATCTGGAAGTCACTGAAGTATCCTCTGAAATGTGCGTGCGTGTGTGTGTGTGTGTGTGTGTGTGTGTGTGTAGGACTCACTTGGTTGCTTGCTGTTGCATTTTGGGAGAGAATCCGAGACCAGCCAGGATGACAGAGGCTCTGATTGGATGAGAAAGATGTCAGTCAGTTCAAACCTTTGGCAAAACAATTTGATTCTAACAGGCTGGAGTCGCTGTGTGCACCAACAACCACCAGGTGGCATCTGTGAGCCGGGTGGAGCTCCCCACTGACTGTACCCAGCAGTCACAGTAATAAGGTACTTTACTAGCACAACGACAAACTGACAACAAAACTCTCAGAGTGGCAGAGCACTCTGGAGCAGCAGAGTGCCGAGCGGAGTGAATGTGTGATTAACTTAATCGTTGGTTCATTCATGTAGAAATATAACGCTGCGTTTCTTCCACCAACAGGGCTCTCATTTTAGTGTAGAGCGTCAGACTGAATTTACCAACGCACCATGCACTGAATCAGCGCAGACGGTGCGACACTGCCAAATGTGTCATGCAGTTGGAGTTTTTACTGTAGTGATACAGATGTTATCAGTGATGCTATGTGGTTTCCATAGTTACCGTGCTGGGGCTTTGTCGGCTTCAATCTCCTCCAGCTTGCCGTAGATCTCTGACAGTCTGACGCTCTCCATCCCGTCAGCACTGGAACAAAAAACGAAACAAAAAAACAAAAAAAGAGAAAAGGTTTGGGTTAATGCGAGGTCGACACGTTTAAGGTAACGGTACCTGATACCTTAAACGTGTCGACCAAAGTTCAAACGTGAACAGTAAACGACCCTGATGAACATCTTACGTCCCGCTGGCGATACGAGCGTTGAGCGTCCTCTCCTCAGTCAGAAGCTCTTCCCTCAGCGTGTCACTCTGCAGGACACTCTGCAGCGCAGCTGTGTCATCTCCCTCAACTTCCTGCTCCACGTGGAGGATGGAGATGTGAGCCGGGACGCGGAGGTTTCGACTGGCCAACATCTTCAACAGTGTCGTCTTTCCCAAACCATTCCGACCAATCAGACCGTACCGCCGGCCTGTTGCCAGAGACAGCTCCGCCCCCTGCAGCAAACATCTGGAGACAGAAATATATTCATCAAGAAACTGAAATATATCCTTAAAAATCTGAAGTACATTTCTCAAAACTAAAATACATTCATCGTGTACCGACGTCAGTGTTTCCCCTACCATTATATTATTATTGATCAACTGATCATTGATCAGTAGTACTAACCCACCTTTCTCCAAAAGAAACATCAAAGTTCTCGATGCGAATGTCATAGCTGCGGTTCTTTCCTGATTGGTCCACTCGGTTGTCCTTCTTGTTGCTGGCCTGACTGGCCGATGCCTCCTCTAGGACTCTGTGACAGACAATACAGGTTGACAGGTGAAGCTAGGTGAGCAAAGGTGAGCACAGGTGAGGACAAGTGAGGACAGAGAGGACAGGTGAAGCTCGGTGAGATAAAAGATGTTCAGGTGAGGACAGATGAGGACAGGTGAGGACAGGTGAGGACAGGTGTGTACTGACAGTGGAGTGGAGGGCTTCTGAGAGTCCTTCTCGTTTCTGCGGTCATGTTTCGCTTTCAGCTTCGCCTCGGCCTTCTCCAGTTTCTTAGCGTCCACTGTCTGGAGAGAGACAGGAAGTTATCATCAAAGATCAGCTGTCATTAACCGTGAATCCAAAAAAATATTAAAATATTTAAATGTTTAAAAAATTAGAGTATTATTTTAGTGCAAAGTCATTATGAGAGACTCACTGTGTTCTGACCACGTTTCATCATCCAGATACCCTGAATGTCCTCTGTGGCACAAACTGAGGGAAGGTGACACATGTTCACATCACACACTGTTAAAATACTTTAATGTGTGTTTAAATAAAAATATAGTTCATTATTGTCAAGGCTGAGATTGTTTATTTTCCTGAGCAGCTCTGAGGGACAGAGGACAGGGGGACAGGGGGACAGAGGTGTGTCTTCTGCTGTAAAGCCTCTGAGACATACTGATGTGTATGAATAAAGTCGCATTGAGGAGTTTCTTACCGTCTGCAGAGATCTGAGAGATCTGAACAGGAGCGTCCAACAGCAGCTGCTTCTGAGGGCCATGATGGTTCCTGAGGAGCACAGGACATATGTTACTCCTCATGTTACTGCTCATGTTACTCCTCATGTTACTGCTCATGTAACTGCCCATGTTACTCCTCATGTAACTGTCCATGTTACTGCCCATGTTACTGCTCATGTTACTCCTCATGTAACTGCCCATGTTACTCCTCATGTTACTCCTCATGTAACTGCCCATGTTACTCCTCATGTTACTGCCCATGTTACTCCTCATGTTACTGCTCATGTAACTGCTCGTTACTGCCCATGTTACTCCTCATGTTACTGCTCATGTAACTGCCCATGTTACTCCTCATGTTACTGCTCATGTTACTGCCCATGTTACTCCTCATGTAACTGCCCATGTTACTCAAGTTACTGCTCATAAACGTGTAACTCCTCATTCAAACATGTGACTTCTCATTCAAACACGTGTCTCCTCATACACACGTGATTTCTCATACAAACATGTAACTCCTCATTCAAACATGTGACTCCTCATATCATGTGTGTGATGGAAACATATTTTGTTACTGACACAAACACTAGTTATTCCCAAATATATCACACATCATTAAAAAAGAAAAAGGTATTATTGTGGATGCAAATGTGTTATTTCTGATGAAAACAGGTACGCTAGGGGTACGCTAGCGGTATGCTACAGGTAGGCTATGTGTGCGCTACGGGTACGCTACAGGTACGCTATATGTGTGCTACATGTACGCTACAGGTACGCTACTATTTCCAATGAAAACACATAGACTATTTTTCCCAACGAAAACACATACACTTTTATTCCCAACGAAGGTCATGGAGTCGACTCTGCAGAGAGCCGACTCAAAACTATAAATGAGCCTAAACACAAGATGTGAGTTTGTGCGGTCTCTTACAGTTTGAGAGTGTTGAACATCTGGAGGCAGATGTCTCTGACGTCATCCTCGTTTTTACTGTCAGCAGACACTTCCTGCAGGACTCCTCCGATGGCGTCGTACACCTCCTCCCCATCCTCAAAATCTGCTCCGCCGCTGTCCAGAACACCTGAAACACACACATTAAGCTTCAGCCCTGTCATACACCTGTAACCACACCCACTGTGATGTCACAGAGTACTCAAACACACGGAATGATGATAAAGATGACGATACCTCCTAGGGAAGGGTCACGAATTTCAAATAGTCTTTTATTTTTGAAAAATCGATTTTTTAATGCGGCTATTACAATTCGCCGTCTTATTTCCCCCCTTTATTTGACATGCAATTCAGCTCCTAACCGCACGAGGGCAGTATAGGATTGCTGCAGCGGTGTGAGATGGGCCACCAGCTAGTGTGATGCTCTTCTACAAACAGGAGAAACATGCAGAGACTACTACTCCGCGAGGAATGTCTGCAGTCATTTGGGCTTTCAGTCGAGCGCACTTCCGCGTTGTAGTTTCCTGTAAAAATGTCCGTGAAAAATCCCCGCGATGTGAAAAATACATGTCGAGCAGTCACTGGTGTGCGGAGCTTTGCGCGCACAGGGCTTGCGGATGTCTGCTTTGAGTCCGCGCGGACCTCCGTGGAGTCCGTTCTGCGTACGTTCCGCTCGAGTAAGTTTGGGCATTTAATGATGAATGGATCTCGGGGGGGGGGGGGGGGCATTATTCCAAAAATTGTTGAATACTTGCCACGATTTTCAAATACTGTTTTTGCTTGTGCTGCCCATCCCTAATACCTCCATCCATCCTTAAATACTCCTGTACTTTCTCCTATAACACTGCTGTAATACTTCCTTAAATACTCCTGTACTTTACCCTATAATACTGTTGTAATACTTCCTTAAATACTCCTGTACTTTACCCTATAACACTGCTGTAATACTTCCTTAAATACTCCTGTACTTTACCCTATAATACTGTTGTAATACTTCCTTAAATACTCCTGTACTTTACCCTATAACACTGCTGTAATACTTCCTTAAATACTCCTGTACTTTCTCCTATAACACTGCTGTAATACTTCCTTAAATACTCCTGTACTTTCTCCTATAACACTGCTGTAATACTTCCTTAAATACTCCTGTACTTTACCCTATAATACTGTTGTAATACTTCCTTAAATACTCCTGTACTTTACCCTATAACACTGCTGTAATACTTCCTTAAATACTCCTGTACTTTACCCTATAATACTGTTGAAATACTTCCTAAAATACTCCTGCACTTTCTCCTATAACACTGCTGTAATATTTACTTAAATACTCCTGTACTTTCTCCTGTAACACTGCTGTAATACTTCCTTAAATACTCCTGTACTTTCTCCTGTAACACTGCTGTAATACTTCCTTAAATACTCCTGTACTTTCTCCTGTAACACTGCTGTAATACTTCCTTAAATACTCCTGCACTTTCTCCTATAACACTGCTGTAATACTTCTTTAAATACTCCTGTACTTTACCCTATAATACTGTTGTAATACTTCCTAAAATACTCCTGTACTTTCTCCTATAACACTGCTGTAATACTTCCTTAAATACTCCTGTACTTTCTCCTATAACACTGCTGTAATACTTCCTTAAATACTCCTGTACTTTCTCCTATAACACTGCTGTAATACTTCCTTAAATACTCCTGTACTTTACCCTATAATACTGCTGTAATACTTCCTTAAATACTCCTGTACTTTACCCTGTAACACTGCTGTAATACTTCTTTAAATACTCCTGTACTTTACCCTATAATACTGTTGTAATACTTCCTTAAATACTCCTGTACTTTCTCCTATAACACTGCTGTAATACTTCCTTAAATACTCCTGTACTTTCTCCTATAACACTGCTGTAATACTTCCTTAAATACTCCTGTACTTTCTCCTATAACACTGTTGTAATACTTCCTTAAATACTCCTGTACTTTCTCCTATAACACTGCTGTAATACTTCTTTAAATACTCCTTTACTTTACCCTATAATACTGTTGTAATACTACCTTAAATACCCCTGTACTTTACCCTATAATACTGTTGTAATACTTCCTTAAATACTCCTGTACTTTCTTCTGTAACACTGCTGTAATACTTCCTTAAATACTCCTGTACTTTACCCTGTAATACTGTTGTAATACTTCCTTAAATACTCCTGTACTTTCTCCTGTAACACTGCTGTAATACTTCTTTAAATACTCCTGTACTTTACCCTATAATACTGTTGTAATACTTCCTTAAATACTCCTGTACTTTCTCCTATAACACTGCTGTAATACTTCCTTAAATACTCCTGTACTTTCTCCTATAACACTGCTGTAATACTTCTTTAAATACTCCTGTACTTTACCCTATAATACTGTTGTAATACTTCCTTAAATACTCCTGTACTTTCTCCTATAACACTGCTGTAATACTTCATTAAATACTCCTGTACTTTCTCCTATAACACTGCTGTAATACTTCTTTAAATACTCCTTTACTTTACCCTATAATACTGTTGTAATACTTCCTTAAATACTCCTGTACTTTCTTCTGTAACACTGCTGTAATACTTCCTTAAATACTCCTGTACTTTCTCCTGTAACACTGCTGTAATACTTCTTTAAATACTCCTGTACTTTACCCTATAATACTGTTGTAATACTTCCTTAAATACTCCTGTACTTTCTCCTATAACACTGCTGTAATACTTCCTTAAATACTCCTGTACTTTCTCCTATAACACTGCTGTAATACTTCTTTAAATACTCCTGTACTTTACCCTATAATACTGTTGTAATACTTCCTTAAATACTCCTGTACTTTCTTCTATAACACTGCTGTAATACTTCCTTAAATACTCCTGTACTTTCTCCTGTAACACTGCTGTAATACTTCCTTAAATACTCCTGTACTTTCTCCTGTAACACTGCTGTAATACTTCCTTAAATACTCCTGTACTTTCTCCTATAACACTGCTGTAATACTTCTTTAAATACTCCTTTACTTTACCCTATAATACTGTTGTAATACTTCCTTAAATACTCCTGTACTTTCTTCTGTAACACTGCTGTAATACTTCCTTAAATACTCCTGTACTTTCTCCTGTAACACTGCTGTAATACTTCTTTAAATACTCCTGTACTTTACCCTATAATACTGTTGTAATACTTCCTTAAATACTCCTGTACTTTCTCCTATAACACTGCTGTAATACTTCCTTAAATACTCCTGTACTTTCTCCTATAACACTGCTGTAATACTTCTTTAAATACTCCTTTACTTTACCCTATAATACTGTTGTAATACTTCCTTAAATACCCCTGTACTTTACCCTATAATACTGTTGTAATACTTCCTTAAATACTCCTGTACTTTCTTCTGTAACACTGCTGTAATACTTCTTTAAATACTCCTGTACTTTACCCTGTAATACTGTTGTAATACTTCCTTAAATATTCCTGTACTTTCTCCTGTAACACTGCTGTAATACTTCTTTAAATACTCCTGTACTTTACCCTATAATACTGTTGTAATACTTCCTTAAATACTCCTGTACTTTCTCCTATAACACTGCTGTAATACTTCCTTAAATACTCCTGTACTTTCTCCTATAACACTGCTGTAATACTTCTTTAAATACTCCTGTACTTTACCCTATAATACTGTTGTAATACTTGCTAAAATATAGTAGTAGTATAGTATTACAGGAGTGTTATAGGAGATAGTACAGGAGTATTTAAGGAAGTATTTAAGGTAGTATTACAGCAGTTTTATAGGAGAAAGTACAGGAGCATTTAAGGTAGTATTATAGGAGAAAGTACAGGAGTATTTAAGGAAGTATTTAAGGTAGTATTACAGCAGTGTTATAGGAGAAAGTACAGGAGTATTTAATTAAGTATTTATATAGTACTACAGCAGTATTATAGGAGAAAGTACAGTTTTTAAGGAAGTATTTAAGGTAGTATTACAGGAGTGTTGTAGGAGAAAGCACAGGAGTTTTTAAGGAAGTATTTAAGGTAGTATTACAGGAGTATTATAGGAGAAAGTACAGGAGTATTTAATTAAGTATTTAAGGAAGTATTACAGCAGTATTATAGGAGAAAGTACAGGAGTATTTAAGGAAGTATTTAAGGTAGTATTACAGCAGTGTTATAGGAGAAAGTACAGGAGTATTTAAGGAAGTGTTTAAGGTAGTATTACAGCAGTGTGATAGGAGAAAGTACAGGAGTATTTAATGAAGTATTTAGGGGAAGTATTACAGCAGTATTATAGGAGAAAGTACAGGAGTATTTAAGGAAGTGTTTAAGGTAGTATTACAGCAGTGTGATAGGAGAAAGTACAGGAGTATTTAATGAAGTATTTAAGGAAGTATTACAGCAGTATTATAGAAGAAAGTACAGGAGTATTTAAGGAAGTGTTTAAGGTAGTATTACAGCAGTATTATAGGAGAAAGTACAGGAGTATTTAAGGAAGTATTTAAGGTAGTATTACAGCAGTGTGATAGGAGAAAGTACAGGAGTATTTAATGAAGTATTTAAGGAGGTATTACGGCAGTATTATAGGAGAAAGTACAGGAGTATTTAAGGACGTATTTAAGGTAGTATTACAGCAGTGTTATAGGAGAAAGTACAGGAGTATTTAAGGAAGTATTTAAGGTAGTAGTACTACAGCAGTATTATGGGAGAAGGTACAGGAGTATTTAAGGAAGTATTTAAGGTAGTACTACAGCAGTATTATAGGAGAAAGTACAAGAGTATTTAATGAAGTATTTAAGGAAGTATTACAGCAGTGTTCTAGGAGAAAGTACAGGAGTATTTAAGGAAGTATTTAAAGTAGTATTACAGGAGTGTTATAGGAGAAAGTACAGGAGTATTCAAGGAAGTATTTAAAGTAGTATTACAGGAGTGTTATAGGAGAAAGTACAGGAGTATTTAAGGAAGTATTTAAAGTAGTATTACAGCAGTGTTATAGGAGAAAGTACAGGAGTATTTAAGGAAGTATTTAAAGTAGTATTACAGCAGTGTTATAGGAGAAAGTACAGGAGTATTTAAGGAAGTATTTAAAGTAGTATTACAGGAGTGTTATAGGAGAAAGTACAGGAGTATTTAAGGAAGTATTTAAAGTAGTATTACAGCAGTGTTATAGGAGAAAGTACAGGAGTATTTAAGGAAGTATTTAAAGTAGTATTACAGCAGTGTTATAGGAGAAAATACAGGAGTATTTAAGGAAGTATTTAAGGTAGCACTACACCAGTATTATAGGATAAAGTACAGAAGTATTTAAGGAAGTATTTAAGGTAGCACTACACCAGTATTATAGGAGAAAGTACAGGAGTATTTAAGGAAGTATTTAAGGTAGTAGTACTACAGCAGTATTATGGGAGAAGGTACAGGAGTATTTAAGGAAGTATTTAAGGTAGTACTACAGCAGTATTATAGGAGAAAGTACAAGAGTATTTAATGAAGTATTTAAGGAAGTATTACAGCAGTGTTCTAGGAGAAAGTACAGGAGTATTCAAGGAAGTATTTAAAGTAGTATTACAGCAGTGTTATAGGAGAAAGTACAGGAGTATTCAAGGAAGTATTTAAAGTAGTATTACAGCAGTGTTATAGGAGAAAGTACAGGAGTATTTAAGGAAGTATTTAAAGTAGTATTACAGCAGTGTTATAGGAGAAAATACAGGAGTATTTAAGGAAGTATTTAAGGTAGCACTACACCAGTATTATAGGATAAAGTACAGAAGTATTGAAGGAAGTATTACAGCAGTGTTATAGGAGAAAGTACAGGAGTATTTAAGGAAGTATTTAAAGTAGTATTACAGCAGTGTTATAGGAGAAAGTACAAGAGTATTTAAATATTCCTGCACTTTCTCCTATAATACTACCTTAAATACTTCCTCACATATTCTTGAAGTACTTGCTCTGACACCTCCACGGTTCCCTCTGGTGAGTGTTGAGGGTTTTAGTCCGGTCAAACGGGGGTTTTAATCCTTAAACTAACCCGGTTTCAGGTCGAGCTAACCGCACTGAGCCGTGCCGTGCTAACCGGTGTCTCTCCGGCAGTCAGCCCGGTTAGCCAACCCATGTTAGCTCATTAGCTCCGCAGCTAAGAGCGCAGCTGTTGCCCGGCTAACAGGCTCATCAAAGGCCGCTGTGTGTCGCTCCGTCGGCCCGGCACACAGCGGCTCTGTCCCCGGGCTCTCACCTGTGATGTAGTCGAAAACCTCCGTGTCGATCTCAGGAAACTCGCTCTTCAGGATGTCCACGTACGTCGCCATGATACCCGGCCCTGGACCCTGCCGCGGCACGCATGCGTCAACATGCGACAGCGCCGTGAATTGTGGGCAATGAAGTTTAGTGGTGACGTCAGATGATTGAAACGCTCCAAATGAGCCAAAGTGAAAAAAAAAAATCCGTAATTCAGAGGAAATAAGCTGATGAGGATCAGCTGACCACACGGGACGGTCTCACGTTTTTACAATATATTTATTTATCTTGCAACGTAAAAATATCTTAAAAACTTAAAAGACACTGTGTCGTCATCGCCTCTGTCAGAAGGAGACTGTTTTGTGTTCGTTTAATGAACGGATGCAGTTCATGCACAGGAAGTGACAAAAAGCAACATGGATAAGATCCATTTTACACACCAACAGATATGTTGTCTCTAATCATTCAAATCACAATCACAACAGTAAAAAGTGGGTACCAGGTCTGATTGTTCATGTTTCACCTTTATTATAGAGTCACTTGATTATTGATTGATATAGAGCAGGGTATAGTAACAATCATATAACACTGACAACACCCCAACATACAACAATTATAAATGCATAAAAGGCAACTCAGATTCCTTCACATAGAATAAAAGAATCACAGAATCATTTCAAATCAAACATCAGTACAATAACACAAGATACAGATCAGTCAAATGATAAAAAAACAACAGCTGAGGTGAAAGCAATGTTCAAAGATTGATTAGTGAAATGTTCCAAAATATTCCAAACAATATGACATAACAGAGCAGCCCCCTGCTGTGTGTCAGGGTGCAGCCCAAAGCAGTCATCCCTATAATCACATGGATCCACAACAACACAAAGACAAACTAACTACAATATATATCATATATACATATATATCTGCACCCTGTCAGGATCAAAGCTTGACTTGTAAACTTGTCAACTTTTTCTCCCAACATTCTTTCTATTATTATTCTGATTGTTTTGTATTCATTTGTCTTTTTTCCCATCTTCTATTTCACCTCTTGTACTTTGGACATTGTCACAGACAGACAGTGAGGAAATGAACATATGCATATTAACTGTGTGTCTGAGCTGAAAGCTGCTCTCCTCTCCTGCTCCTCTGATTCACAGCCACTACAACAACACAGAGCATCACCAGCAGACCACTGAGCACTGAGCATCTCACTGTGAAGAAGGTGGAGTGAATCCCAAAGGGATCTCTGTACATTAACACAGTTTTCACTGATGACACACACTGATAATTTTGGTCAACTGCACACCAATACTCTCCTGTGTCTTTCAGTGAGACATTAGAGATAACCAAACTCCCATCAGAGCCAAGGCTCACTCTGCTCATGGTCTGATTTAATACTATAGTAACGATTCTGCCTTCTGTTTGGTTCGACTTGATGAACCAATAAAGCCGCACACCCTTCTTCAAATCTTTGCATTGTAGAGTGACTTCTTCTCCCTCTGAGAAGAGCTCGACAGCAGGAGGACCAAATTTAGGACACACCAACAGACCATACCTTTTCGCACTGAGAGACGTTTTACATTCATACCGACCTGTGTGATTTAATGTCAGTGATGAAAACACCAGAGAGTAGTTTTGGTCCACTGAAAGCACAGTCTGGTTTGTTCTGATGTTTAGTTCATTGTCGGACATCTTCCAACGTGGGGGCTGGTCATCACTGAAATCAGTGACAGTGCACGGCAACACAGCCGTCTCTCCCACTGAGCCGTAGATTGTCTCATATAACAGGTGTAACTCTGCACGTTCACTGCTAACACACTGCTGTTGGTTCATCAGCAGACAGGTGAAGTGTGTAATAACTGTTGTTGTGAAGTTGAATACACGCAGATCTGATGAGATTTTCTCCACTTGGTATCTTCCTCCATCATCGTCCATCACTGATGTCGTATTGTCCCCAAAAACTTTCTTCCATATTTCTTGTTCATATCTAAAGTAACGTTTGAGCCACAGGAAATCCAGATTGTCAGCTGCTCCATAACATGGCAGGTCCACTGTTTCTTCAGGTCTCACAAACTGAAAAGGTCTTCGTTTCACTGAGCTACAGATAATGACACTGCTGTTTCTCTCATATGTGACTTTGCCGTCGGTCCAACACTCCTCTTGGTACAGGCCGGAGTCTGAATGGGTCAGGTTGTGGATGATGTAAGAAGAAATATTCTTCCTGCTGCCAACTGAGAGTCGTTGTTTCCAGTCTTCAGGTACTGTGGAGTTGTGGGACCAGAGGTCAGAGGTGTTCCACAGGACAAGCTTCTCCTCACCAACAAATCTGGAGATCAGGCAGGAGCTGGCCTCCTTGGGGAGCTGGAAGGTGTAAGAGTGCCCTTCCTCCTTGATGGTGATGAGTTCTTCTGCATGAATGTTGTTGATGAGAGCAAACAGCAGGAAGCAGAGCTCTGTAACTGCAGCCATTCTGCTCTGAGGTCTCCTTGTGAGTGTCGTACAAACACTGACACCACCCACCTTATCAACAGATTCTCTCTGTGGTCTGAACAGCGTGACTTCTTTATCTCATCACCCTCATCATCATCATCAGTGGAAACTTTGAGGTGTTCAGCTCTCTATCAAGTAATCTGTGTTCTTAGGACGTGACTAAAAGCCTCGCAGTATGTGTCTAACCTTTTGACCTGAACATGTTCAAAGTGTTATGTTGAGTTTACTGCACAGGGAGCATTTTGTTTTATTCTATTCATTTAATCTTTACTCAACCAGGTCAGTCTTTAAGAATAAACTCTTATTTACCACAGCAGCCTGGCTAAAGGCAAAGCCTCACTGCTGGAGGACAGCACCACAAAGACTGCATCAGGAACCACAGTCCTTCTAAACCAGGCTTATTCACAATGGACAACCACCAGCTAACAAGCGGCACAACAAAGCAACCCTTCCCTCCATTCATGGACTGATAATGTAACAACTGGGCACAGCATTACTTAAACTGTACAGGCTGAGCGAGTGTGTTACAGGATCCCTTCAACATTTTTCTAACTGGACCCTTTTACTCTGTGTAAACTGGTCACAGAGACTGATGTGAACAAGTGTGCTCAGATTGTTATTATAAGTGTCTGAAGTGTCCCTCTACCTTTCACTTGATCCGCTCTGTTTGTTATTGCCTCATTAAGCTCAAGTCTCGTTCTGAAATATCACCAGATGTCACTTGTCGCAGGAAAACAGTGGAAACATCTGTGTAATCTGGAGAGAGTATAGTAATCAGAGTAGTTCACAGTAAATATAGTTTAGTGTTTTCTAAAAGATATTCAGTGTCATGGCTGATTAGTTGGCTTTGCCAGAATTAAGTTGATGTTGCTTATCTAATGCTTCAGACAGAGAGAGTCTATCTACACATCCTTTTCACAAATCTTAAGTCTAGTCTTAAATGTGGAGACAGTGTCTGCCTCCCGGACCGTCTCTGGCTCCTGATCTACTTTTGGAGACATTAGGGACCACGAGTAACCCTGCGTTCTCAGAGCGCAGTGTTCTGGTGGGATAATATGGCACTATGAGCTCTCTAAGATATGATGGAGCTTGACCATTTAGAGCTTTATAAGTTAACAGTAGGATTTTAAATTCAATTCTGGATTTTACAGGGAGCCAGTGCAGAGAAGCTAAAACAGGAGAAATATGATCTCGTTTCTTAGTTCCTGTTAGTACACGTGCTGCTGCATTCTGAATTAGCTGGAGAGTTTTTAAGGACTTACTAGAGCTACCTGATAATAGAGAGTTACAGTAATCCAGCCTTGAGGTAACAAAAGCGTGGACCAATTTTTCTGCATCTTTTCGGGTCAGGATAGGCCTAATTTTCACAATATTACGCAGATGAAAAAATGCAGTCCGTGAGGTTTGTTTTAAATGAGAATTAAAAGACAAATCTTGATCAAATATTACTCCGAGGTTTCTTACGGTAGTGGTAGAGGCCAGAGCAATGCCATCTAGAGAAACTATGTCATCAGATAAAGAGTCTCTGAGTTGTTTGGGGCCAAGAACAATAACTTCAGTTTTGTCTGAATTTAACATCAGGAAATTGGTGCTCATCCAGGTTTTTATGTCTTTAAGGCAGTTATGGAGTTTAGTTAATTGATTACTTTCTTCTGGCTTCATCAATAAATACAACTGTGTATCATCCGCATAACAATGGAAATTTATGGAGTGATTTCTAATGATGTTACCTAAAGGAAGCATATATAGAGTAAATAGGATTGGTCCGAGCACAGAACCTTGCGGAACTCCAAAACAAACTTTAGTACGTAAGGATGATTCATTATGAACGTCAACAAACTGAAAACGATCAGATAAATAAGATTTAAACCAGCTTAGTGCTGAACCTTTTAGGCCAATTAAGTGATCCAGTCTCTGCAGTAGAATTTGATGGTCAATTGTGTCAAACGCCGCACTAAGATCTAATAAAACAAGAACAGAGACGAGTCCTTTGTCTGAAGCAATCAGAAGGTCATTTGTAATTTTAACTAGAGCTGTCTCAGTGCTATGATGCACTCTAAATCCTGACTGAAATTCCTCAAATAAATTATTATCCTGGAGAAAATCACACAGCTGGTCTGCAACTACTTTCTCAAGGATCTTTGACATAAAGGGAAGATTAGATATTGGTCTATAGTTGGCTAACACCTCTGGATCCAGGGTGGGCTTTTTTAGGAGAGGTTTAATTACAGCTACCTTAAAAGACTGTGGTACATAGCCTGTTAATAAGGATATTGATCATATCTAATATATGAGTGTTAACTGAAGGTAAGACCTCCTTAAAAGACTGTGGTACATAGCCTGTTAATAAGGATATATTGATCATATCTAATGTATGAGTGTTAACTACAGGAAAGACCTCCTTAAGTAGCCTAGTTGGGATGGGGTCTAAGAGACACGTTGATGATTTAGATGAAGAAATCACTGCGGTCAATTCTTGAAGAGAAATTGGGGAGAAGCAATCTAAATATATATTAGGTCTTACAGCTATGTTTGAGGTTAGATAGGTACTATCTGAGGACAGGAGGTCATGAATTTTGCCTCTAATAGTTAGAATTTTGTCATTAAAAAAGCTCATAAAATCATTACTGCTAAGGGCTAAAGGAATACAAGGCTCAATAGAGCTTTGACTCTCAGTCAGCCTGGCTACAGTGCTGAAAAGAAACCTGGGGTTGTTCTTATTGTCTTCTGTTAAAGCTGAGTAATAGTTTGCTCTGGCATTGCGGAGGCCCCTCTTATAAGTTTTGAGACTGTTTGTCCAGATTAAACGAGATTCTTCCAGTTTGGTTAATCGCCAATTCCTTTCAAATTTTCGCGATATTTGTTTTAACTTACTGGTTTGCGAGTTATACCAAGGAGCAAAATTTCTTTGCTTTGTTAATTTCTTTTTAAGAGGAGCTACAGAGTCAAGTGTTGTTCGCAGCGAGCCTACGGCGCTATCGACAGAACGATCAAAGTCGGTACAGGAAACCTCTGTTACTGAGGGACTTGGTATTGAATTTAACGATGGAGTAATCTTTTCCTTAAATTTTGCGACAGCACTATCTGATAAACATCTAGTATAGTAACTGTTGCTCAGTGGCGTGTAATCGAATAAAAAGAAATCAAAAGTAATCAGATATTGATCGGATAGCGAGGGATTCTGTGGAAAGACTGTTAGGTTATCAATTTCAATTCCATACGTCAGAACTAGATCGAGGGTGTGGTTAAAACAATGAGTGGGTTCATGTACACCCTGACTGAAGCCAGTGGAGTCTATTAATGAGATAAACGCGGTAGCCAGGGAGTCATTATCAACGTCGACATGAATGTTAAAATCGCCTACAATAATAACTTTATCTGATTTAAGAACTAAACTGGATAAAAACTCTGAGAATTCAGATACAAATTCAGAATACGGGCCAGGAGCACGGTACACTATAACAAATAAAAGTGGCTGCGAGGTTTTCCAGGTCGGATGTAAAAGACTAAGAACGAGGCTTTCAAATGAATTATAATCTAGTTTAGGTTTAGGGCTGATTAACAGACTAGAGTTAAAAATGGCTGCAACTCCCCCTCCTCGGCCGCTGCCTCGAGGAATGTGGGTATTATTATGACTGGGAGGAGTGGACTCATTTAGACTAACATATTCATCTTGACACAGCCAGGTTTCAGTGAGCCTGAGTAGATCAATATGATTATCTGATATTAATTCGTTTACTAACACTGCTTTAGACGATAGAGACCTGATATTTAACAGTCCGCATTTAATTCTCCTGTTTTGTCTTTCTGCCACAGAAGAGGTTTTAATTTTTATGAGGTTGTTATGCACAACTCCTCTTTGTTTAATGTTAGATTTAAATAATTTAGGTGGTCGGGGGACAGACACCGTTTGTATAAAACTATGAAAACTATGGCTGGGTAACTGAACTAGAAGCTCAGAGAGGCATATAGGACTGTGACTCTGAGTCCTGGTCTCAACTCTGGGTTGTCAGGGATTTAAATTACTAATAAAATTTGCCAGGTTCCTAGAAATGAGAGCAGCTCCATCCAAAGTGGGATGAATGCCGTCTCTCCTAATAAGACCAGGTTTTCCCCAGAAAGTTTGCCAATTATTAACGAAACCCACATCGTTTGCTGGACACCACCTGGACAGCCAGCGGTTAAATGATGACATGCGGCTAAACATGTCATCAGTGGTCAGATTTGGGAGGGGTCCAGAGAAAACTACGGAGTCTGACATCGTTTTTGCATATTCACACACCGAGGCAATATTAATTTTAGTGACCTCCAATTAGCGTAACCGGGTGTCATTGCTGCCGACGTGAATAACAATCTTACTGAATCTACGTTTAGCTTTAGCCAGCAGTTTTAAATTTGATTCTATGTCGCCCGCTCTGGCCCCAGGGATACATTTGACTATGGCTGCTGGTGTTGCTAACTTCACGTTCCTCAGAATAGAGCTGCCAATAACCAGAGTTTTATCCTCAGCGGGTGTGTCGCTGAGTGGGGAAAAGTGGTTGGAAACGTGAACAGGCTGGTGGTGAGCCGTGGGCTTCGGCTTGGAGCTATGCTTCTGGCGAACGGTTACTCAACCTCCCGGCTGAACGGGAGTTACTGGAGGACAGTTAGCAGAGGCTAAGGCTAAGCTATGTGGCTCCTTCGCGCTTCTAATTCACTAAGCCTCGCCTCCAACGCAGCAAATAAGCTACACTTGTTACAATTACCACTGTAGCTAAAGGAGGCAGAGGCATAACTGAACATTTGGCACACTGAGCAAGAAAGAGCAGGAGAAGGAGAAGCCATGGCTAACTGTAAAGCTAATGTAGCTACCAAGGCTAGTAACGTGCAAACAACAGCTAAGAGATTAGCGAGAAAGTCGTAGAAAGGAGGAGAGCTATAAGTGCTTAAACAGAACCACTGTGGGTTAAGACTTGAAGTAGACGTTAAAGCAACTGAAGTTAGAAAGCAGGCTAGTAGAATTCACCAGAGCAGTACAGAGACGCTGTCACAGAAACACCAGAAATGACACAACTCGTTTACCGCAAAACGTCAGCATGTCAACACGAAGTGGGTCATCATCGATGTAGTGCTTTTATTTTGAAAGAGACTGTATGCAAACTGTACATTTCCTGTGAAAACAGAAGTGTATTTTGAAAATAGACCTTGGACGTCATATGTGGACATGGAAACCCCATGACCAAATGTGACGATGTGTATTCAGCTACATATGCAGACAGGGAACTGAAGTCTTCCATTCTTAAATGCTATTTTGTTTTTACTGACCACATGTGGTGAGGCAGAACTTCCCCCGCTTTGATTTGGCCATCTGCTTTGAAGTTGTCCCTGATTTTGTCCTCGAGGCACAGTCACCTCATCAGCTCTGTGTCAACTCTCATCAATTCAATTCACTTCAATTTTATTTATAAAGCCCAATATCACAAATCACAATTTGCCTCACAGGGCTTTACAGCATACGACATCCCTCTGTCCTTATGACCCTCACAGCTGATCAGGAAAAACTCCCCAAAAAAACCCTTTAACGGGGAAAAAACGGTAGAAACCTCAGGAAGAGCAACTGAGGAGGGATCCCTCTTCCAGGACGGACAGACGTGCAATAGATGTCGTACAGAACAGATCAACATAATAAATTAACAGTAATCCGTATGACACAATGAGACAGAGAGAGAGAGAGAGAGAGAGAGAGAGAGACAGAGAGAGAGAGACAGAGACAGGGACAGAGAGAGAGAGAGAGAGAGAGAGAGAGACAGAGACAGGGACAGAGAGAGAGAGAGAGAGAGAGATGCTGAGGAAGAGCTCCTGAGAGAGATACAAACATCAAGAACAAGTGGAATATATAAGACGGTTATATTTTTCTATCAAATTTTTATTTATTTTTTGACTTGGAAACCTCAATGTAGGTTTATTTTTCCAACTGACAAAGATTGTAAGCTAGCTAACCAACTGCCAACTGCTCTGCGAGTCTCAGCTTCCCACAGGGAACCAGGTGGGAAAATAACACTAACCTGATAGCAAGGAAGGCGCAGAAGCTCAGCTACTTGCTTATTACTTGCTGGCTAAGAAACTGCTTTTTTGTTTTTTTTTGTGTTGTTGCTAGCTAACTAAAAAAAAAAAAACGTTCTTGCTAGCTAGCTAGAATCGCTAGAACCTTGGCAGTTGTTTGGTTGCTATAGCAACATGGCCACTGAAACTACAACAGCAGCAGTAAGGGACACGTTGCTCCTCCAGTTTCTGAGTACCCTGAGGAGATAAAATCAGAAAATGGAAGAATACAGAATCCAAAGAGAATATCCAGAGACTTTATATGCTGACCACTTTAATAACACTGGTGTTACCAATCAGCTGTTTTACACTGAGCATGGCATACAGCCATATCAAAGCACTACAGCTTCTGCGTCAAGAGAGGAATCTGCGAGGGGAGACAAATTCAGATCTTTGAGGATGAAGATAAGTGCCAAGACAGAAGGATACTGACCATCAACTTTTACCAGAATGGTACAGTCATGGTGCAAGGCACTGAACCCTCGGTTCCTTTGTACAGAGCTTTCCTACTCTGAAGAAAATAGCAGCATCTAAAAAGAACACAGGAAGCACTCTGAGCTCTCCCATCACCACACGCACCACAACAGCAGACAGCCAGGTCCACAGCACTGCTCAAAGCTGCCCATGCGTGACCATAACAACCAGCACCCAGACCAACACACCATCAGCCTCCTGAGAGACAGACTGGCTCTGACAGAACAGCTACTCCCCACCAGCACCACACCACACCCTAACCTCCAGGAACAACTCAGCCAATATAAGCACCAGATGGAGACTACTACACAAGAGCTGAGGGAACAGATCTCCAACCTGCAGAAGGACAAACAGGCCCTCGTCACAAAGCTGTGGGAAACAAGAGACACCATGAGAAGACAAATAGCGCAGATGAGAGACGAGATGGGATTTATCAGCCATCATGGTGGAGCTACAGCACAGAACACAGACTGTAGAGACGCCTACATGTATAGAAGAGCCACAACTTTTTTTTTTTTTTGGGCGGGGGGGGGGGGGGCTTTTTAGCCTTTAATGTACAGGACAGACAAGTGTGACGGGGGGAGAGAGAGAGGGAGCGACACGCAGCAAAGGGCCACAGGCCAGACCCGAACCCGGGCCGCTGCAGAAACAGTCCTGCATACGGGGCGCCCACTCCACTACCAAGCCACCGGCGCCCCAGAACAGCCACAGCTTCTCCAATCACTGAGCCCCCACCACCCAGTGAGGATGCAGCAGAGGAAAGAAGGTTGGTAGTCTGGTCACCGATATAGCAGAGGAAGCAGCCGCATCCTTTCCAAACTCACATATCACCATCTCTACCCTGCTACCCCGCAGAGACTTTCACCCCAAGACCATCCACAGGGTGAACACTGACATCACCAGAGGCTGTGCCTCGCTCCCTAATGTGCACGTTGCACATCATTCAACCATAACTCCTGAGCACCTGTTTGACCACTCCCACTTAAAAAAGCAGGCAGTGGGCATATTTACCAAAACACTGAAGGATGTGGCACTGGGCCGTCAAAGCCTCCATCTCACACCAACCAGAGGACCAGCCAGGGACCCTCATTACGCACCAGACCCTGTCAGGAGCCAAAGACCTCCCAGACATCCGCCCAGACCCAGCATACCCCACAGAGCCCCACCTCCACCACAATGCCACCGAAAAAGTCCATTGAATTTACATTATTTTAATGTGGACATCGGTCCCACATGATCAAAATAAGGCAAAGTGACATAATTTTTCTCTTTTCCTCTTCCCTTCAATCAGTTATTGCTTGTAAATCAAAAATATTTAATATACATTAAGACTGTTTAAATTAATCATGTTGATTCAAAATGATTTTTATTAGTTACTGTAAACCCAATTTATTGAGTAATGTGAACATAATTCAATCATTTTTAGGGTATCTGATTTACATCTGTAACTCTAACTTGATTTCTTCATGGTAATATCACTCAAAGGTGTTATGTTATTTTAAAGCAATTTCATTATGTCCCTGTTACCTGTATTATGTCTGTAATTCCAACTTGATTTTGTTAACTTAACCCTATCCAAATATATTAGACATTGTTTCTAAAGTTTAAGTGTGTACAATTACAAAATCATAAATGTAAACTAATTTGCATTGACAAAAAAAGCAGTCAGAGTTCTGTACCAAAATCTTCTTGTATTGAATCTTTAAACATTACGGAATACAACAAATTTGCATAAAGTGCAGTGTTTGCAAACATTTTTTTGCAAAGGATTCATAAAAAGTTAACTTACAACAATGACCTTGCAGGAAGAAATGAAAAATCATTCAAATGGTGCAGCAATGACAAAATGCCTTTGTGGACAGTTAAAAGGCCTTCTGATTTACAGCGATAAACAACAACAAAAAATGATACATGGACATGATCTCATATCATAGTACCGTACCATAGCGTAGTACCACTGTACTTTTCTAGTATCAGTATACTGTGCAACCCTACGCAGAGCAGCAAAAATGCTTACAAACCCCATTTTAAATATTTTTTTTATAAGGGATTCATAAAAGAAAATGTCCATCAACAATTAACTTGCCGGAAAAAAGGAAAACTGAGTCAAATGGTAGATGGACAAGACCTCAGATGATTTCAGTGAAGGCTCTTTTTCACTGAAAGAGCCTGTTCTTTAGAGTGGTTACTTTGTTAGAAAGTTTACTGCCATCTAGGTCCATGAAAATCTTTTGGATAACTTTGAAAGTGTAGCGGAGGTCAGCAGGGTAGCTGAGGTTCAGGGCATACATCAGTCCGAACAGCATAGCAACAGCTAATGCTACGTTATCCTGATCTTGGTGCCTTCAAGCACAATGTCCTCTGGTTCATCACTGGAAGCATGTTCTTTAAGAACATAAATCCCAACAGTGGTGTCTTCATCCATGCCCTGTACAAAACAGAGAAACATAGGGGCTACAAGCTCTGGGGTGGTTGCGCTTCTGATGTTAAAGGATTTGCTTCTGGGCGTGCGTAAATCGCTTCACATATGCGCTTTGCGGCGCATTCGTAGGCAGTGTGTTCCCGGCGTAAGTGCAACAAAAATGGATGACACACTGAAAAATCTTCTTGTAAAGAGCATGATGCAATAGAGAACATATGAAATGATAGACAATATTGTCAAGCAATAAGCAAGTACTGTCAGTGATGTGCAATAAATGTTTCACAAGTAAAAAGCCAGTAAGTTTTAAGCTGTTTTCCAAAGTAAGCACTGATCCATGTACATACCACATACTCCCCTGTCAGGTTTTCTGGATCTTCACCCATAGACGCAGACTATCCATAAAATGCCTCCATACTGCTCATCCAAAGTAATCCAAAGTAATCCAAAGTTTTGTTTTCTGAAAAACGTCACTGACACGACGTTGTTAGCCGTACTGTTTACTGTAGCTCCTCAGTCACACGTGCACCTCTTCCATCAGTGAAGTGCCCTGGAGGTCCAACGTAAGTCTTTTTTGCTGTTGGTGGTCTGCATGACTACAAGTGAGAGTGAGGGACCTGCCCGCCTCAGAGTGCTCTATCCCTGTTTGTGTTTAGATGCTTTTCTCACTGTGAACGCGCCCCAACAGCTTTGTTTACTGTTGGACCCTGTGAGATTTGGACACGTATCTTTATGAGGAAACAGTTCAACCTTAAAGAATGAAGCAGTCACTGATAAGATGTGACCAGCTGATGTTAACCCTTTAGGGTGTGTTTATTATTGGTCACTACACAGTTTTTGTGTTGCCTTCTGTATTCCTCTGTGTCGTGTATAATGTTGTTACATCAATGGATGTGACAGTGCGCTCACAGTTGCTCCTGAAGACGCCTCTCTTTGGCACAAACTGTCTGATGAACGTCTCGTGACCCAAACACATGGCAGCATTAACATCAGTGGGCTCCAGTGTTTCTGTCTCAGTAAATAAATGAAGTGTTATTATGAATGATGACGTTCACATCCCTCCAAATGTAATCACTCAGTGTTTGTGGCACCAGAGGGCGCCAACCCTCCTCCATGAGGAGCAGCACTCCTCAGCTCCCAAACATGCAACAGCTGTTTTCACTTCTGACATCACAGACAAACCATCAGTGACTCACATTTGACGTTTGACAGGTTTCTGTTGCTATGGTGGCCCTGAGGGTCAAAATATATATTATTTTATTTATTTTATAATAATTATTTAAATCTTTTTGTCTTTTTAATGTTTTTGTGTTTTCTAAAATGTTTTGTTTATTTTGGAAATGTTTTTGTTTTCTCAAATATTGTTGTTTTCTGAAATGTTTTGGTGTTTATTTAAATTTCTTCTATTTTTCTGGAATGTTTTTGTCTTTTTAAAAATATTTTATTTTTTCATATTTTTTTGTTTTGTTTTGTTTTGTTTTGTTAGGCTTGTTTAATTTTTGTTGTGGTGTTTTGGCCCTCTGGGGCACCGTAGTGTTCAGCCACATCCTTCAGACACTTGTACATCACTGCTGTGCTGTGTGATCCCTGTACTCGATTACATGTTACAGGTACATAGTGCACTTTAGTTACTTTGCAGGGCCACACAGCTGCTGTCAATCGGCAAAAGTTGGGTGGAGCTGTGCTGGGAATTATGGGATGTCACCAAACTAAGCTCATTGGAGGAGGCAGTGAAGCAGGGGGCGGGGTTTGACACGGGGGCGTGGCTTACCGCGGTCAGTCTGTGGTCGGAAACTGAACCACAGACAAACAGCTGCTCAGCTCCCAGCTGGAGTTTCACCTGAACTTCACCTGAACCGGCACCGACTGCACACACAGGTGAGTCCATCTGCACGAGACACACAGCAGGTAAATCATCAACAACACGTGTGTATTAACACCACACAGTGCAGCTTTAAAGTGACTGTTATTCCGTCGTTATGACGTCATCAGACGATTCCTTTCACTGCTGTAGTTGTTGAGGTGGAGCTCATTTAACTCATGATAGTTTTCATCATGGATTCATCTGCTGATTATTTTCTCCATTTGTTTGCTTTGTGAAAACAGTGATGAAGCACATGTGTCATCTGTAAATATAAAACTTCTCCCACAAACACACAAAGAAATGGTAAATTGCAAAAAATATTTTCAAACAGATCTGCAAATAAACAAATCTCACAAATTAAAAAAAAAAAAAAATCAGTGAAACATTTAATTCATCTAGAAAATAAATATAAAGAATTCATGAATATCTTTCTGACTGCTTTTATTTGTGAATCTCATTTCTACGCAAGTTTTGAATTTGTGTATTTGCAGATCTGCTCTACATTTTCAGTTCACAGATATTTAGATTTGGAGTTTTAATACATGTAAAATAAATAAATAAATAAAAAAACTAGCTGATTCATTACTTCATGGAAAAACTCTGTGATTTTGTTTTTGTGTAAAAAAATACTACAGTTAAAGGTATAAAAGTATTTATGGTTCAATATGATTATTAATGAAAAATATTGATTATTAAAAGGCGACTTGTTTTTTCTATCATTACAAACTGAATCTTTTCACCTTTTTTAGACACTTAAATCAATCAAACTATATTTGTACAGGAGCTTTCACACAAGCTTCAAATGTTACAGCCGACTGATGTACGCAGAGATTATAGAGCTGAAAATACAAACAATTAAATTTTTTTTTAAAGAGATTAATGAAATTTAAAAGTCAGTGAGTCAGTAAGTCAGGACCAGAGAGTTTTAAGTAATGAAACTGAGCTACTTTTATTGATGGTGATTTAATCACAGGAAGTTCATCTGTTTTTAAAACATGTGATTCGATGTTAAACGACGACGACGACGATGATAATGATGATGTGATGAAGAGTTTTATGACAGCAAAAACATCATCAGTCAAACAAACAAACTTTATTCATGCAGGAAAAAGTTCCTTCACCATGAGAGATGAGAACCAGCAAACACAGATGTCAGTGAACATGTCACAGTAAAATAAAACTTGTTTGATGAGATTAAAGACTGAATGACAGCATCAGCTGATCAGAGTGAACCCTGCAGCCAATCAGAGCCCTGCCAGCTGGCACCTGTCCACACACCTGCTGCTCTGAAGTCAGTAACTTTATTATCAAATGTCAGCTGCTGCTGTTGTTACACATGTTTTATGTTTCCACTGTGTGAAACATAGATTAGTGACAGTGGCTGAGGGGGCGGGGCTTAGTGAACAGGTGATTAAGTGATGATAATGTATACAAACCAATCAGGGCTCATATTCCTGCTGTTCAGCTGCCGAGTCTCAGTCGACACGTTGGTTTGTTTAAACTCAGTTTTGAAAAATGTTGATGATATTAAAACCGTCAGTGTGACGGGTGTATCTGACGTTACATCACAGCCCTGCAGGTACGTCACCTTCATCAACACGCTCGTCTACCTCAGCTCCATTTAGGAGATTTTCTCCTGCAGCAGTGATGAGTTTGGCCCTGTCCTGGATGTGGGCGGGGCCTGAGACACTTACATCACAGACAGACTGTATAAATATGTGTATGAGTGTATTTATATCAGTGTGTTTGTGGATCTGCAGGAGGAAGAGGAGGACGAAGGAGGTGAGCGAGGATGAGGAGGAGAGGGGAGCAGAGGGAGGACAATGCCACCCTCATAACCATGGAAACCAATCCGGAGAAAAACTACGGCAGCATCACCACGGTAACAGCCTGTGACCTCATCAGTGACACACTGATTAAACTAAGAGTACTAAGAGTAACTAAGAGTAATACGAAGTGGAGTTCCTCAGGGAAGCGCACTCGAGCCTCTGTTCTTTTTATTAAGTCTTGTATATATTTGACTGAGCGTATCACCATTTATTAAATCCTGTTTCAGCTGAAACCGTGACATACTGATTCAAACTTACTGATAAAAACTACCAAGAAAAATATTCCTGCACAACATTTATTCCATATTCAACTTTCTTGTACAAACAAAACACATAAAACTAAATTTATTACAATTTAAAGCTTTAATAATTCAGTCTAAATTTACACAAGGTTAAATACAATAAACAGAGGCTCTAGGACACTACCCTGAGGAATATATTTACAATTTTTAAACTGGTGACGATGGCTAATAATAGGTAATGTTAGTTGTAATATCATTGTAATATATTTTGTTTTAAGTCTTTTGTTTGCAGAAGAAAGTTGCTTGAATGTGGAACAAATATTGTGCAGGAATATTATTCTTGGTAGTTTTTATTCTGGTAAATTTTATTCAGTATTTCATGGTTTCAGCTGCAGAAAATTTGGATTTACTAAAATGGTGACATGGTATATTAAATAAGGTGAAATAAAAAGAAGAGAGGCTCTAAAATGCTTCCCTGAGGAACTTTGCCGTATTTTTTACTAAAATTGTGAGATAATAGCTCATCATAGGGCTTAGAAGGTTATTCACTGAGCGTGGATCCTTTATCCAGGGCACAAATTTCTTGTGTTTATTTGAATTTCTGCACTGTAAAGCGCCTTGGGGTGCTCTGAAAAGTGCTATATAAATCTGATGCATTCTTCTTCTTATTATTATAGCCATCAATTTAACATTTGTATTTTATTTTTTATTTTTACTAAAATTGTAAGATAGGCTCTAGGACGCTACCCTGACGAACTCTGCATGTTGTTGACTTCACAATATTACAGAACTTTATAGAGGTCAGGGAAAATCTGATGAGTAAATATAGTATATGGAGACTATGGCTAATGATACGTCATGTCAGTTGTGATTAAATTATAATACATTTTGTTTTATGTCTTTTGTTTGCACGAGACAGTTGCTTCATTGAGGACTATCATGAAGCAACCAGTTTAAAATTTGTATATTTATTAGTCAGATTTTCTCCCAACCTGCACAAAGTTATGTAAAATTGTGAAGTCAACAACACGCAGAGTTCCTCACGGTAGTGTCCTAGAGGCTCCATTTTTCTTTTAAATGAAATTATATAATTATATATAAGATTTCAAGGAGAATCTCACAAATGTAGAAAAACTAGTAAATCTTATTTTTAAGTCAGGTAACACTATAAAACACCGAATTTAATTTGTCAGCAAAGGAAAAATCTGTCTGCACAATATTTGTTCCACAATGAAGCAATTTTCTTGTGCAGACAAAACACGTAAAACAAAAAATATTACAATTTTTAGTTTTACTAAAATTGTAAGATAGTTAACAAAGATTTAAAAAAAAAAAAAAGAAAAAAAAGAAAGAAACACAGGCTCTAGGACACTACCCTGAGGAACTCTGCATGTTGCTGACTTCACAATTTTACAGAACTTTAGGGAGGTTGGGGAAAAATCTGGCCAACACAGTTTTTAAACTAGTGGCTGTGGCTAATAATAGGTAATGTTAGTTGTGATACAATTCTTATATATTTTGTCTTATGTCTTCTGTTTGCATGAGAACGTTGCTTCATTGTGGACTAATATTACCTATTATTAGCCATAGCCATCTGTTTAAAAATTATATATTTGTCAGTCAGATTTTCTTGCAACCTCCATAAAGTTCTGTAAAATTGTGATGTCAATAACATGCAGAGTTCCTCAGGGTAGTGTCCTAGAGCCTCTGTTTGTTTTTAAACCTTAAAAGGATTTCAGGGAGAATCTCACAATTTTAGTGAAGCTAGTAAATTCTATTTTTTCTCAGATGAAACCGTGAAACACTGAATAAAATTTCTCAGCAAAAAAAATAAAAAGAAATACAATGAAGCAACTTCTGATCAGGGCAGCACGGTGGTGTGGTGGTTAGCACTCTCGCCTCACAGCAAGAGGGTTATCGGTTGGATCCCGGGTGTGGGAGCCCTTCTGTGCAGAGTTTGCATGTTCTCCCTGTGTCAGCGTGGGTTTCCTCCAGGTACTCTGACATGTTCTCCCTGTGTCAGTGTGGGTTTCCTCCAGGTGCTCCAGCTTCCTCCCACAGTCCAAAGACATGCAGGTTAATTGGTGACTCTAAATTGTCCGTAGGTGTGAATGTGGGTGTGAATGGTTGTCTGTCTCTATGTGTCAGTCCTGTGATAGTCTGTGACCTGTCCAGGGTGAACCCTGCCTCTCACCCAGTGTCAGCTGGGATAGGCTCCACCCCCCCAAGACCCTCAAGAGCATGAAGCGGTTAGAAGATGAATGAATGAAGGAACTTCTGTGCAGCACAAGTTGTGTTTCAGTTTTAGCACCATTAACATTATCTGTTATTAGCCATCACTGTTATTATCAGAACAAACTGGCCTCACTCTGGGGCATTGGTAGTCTGAGTGGGCGGAAGTTTGCTGCATAGATCAGCCTCTCATTGGGGGGAACGAGCCACCCGCTGAAGTCCCGCCCTACCACCTCCTGTTGTGTAGCAGTTTTCAACCATTTTCAACACGTTCTTTACTAACTTTTGCGGTGTTTGATCTTGCGGGGATGTAGCCATTTTTCTGCCATGGTTCGCGTCCTGTAGGTGATATTTTTGTGGGCGTGTTACACCAAAACCTGTTTCCCCCCGGCAATATTTTTGCAAGCGCACCGCCCAGAACTGTGGCACCGCCCAGAACTGTGGCACCGCCCAGAACGATTGTGATTGGTTGAAAGAAGTACAAGCAGCCAGGGTGTTTTTTTCTCCAATCTCAAAGTGACAGTCGGCCCAGCCAGACCTTTCTTTTCTTGAGAAAGGTCTGGTGAGCGAGACTAGGGCATCGGTGGCTTAGTGGATAGAGCAGGTGCCCCATGTACAAGGCTGTTGCCGGGTTCAACTCCAGCCTGTGGCTCTTTGCTGCATGTCACTCCCTCTCTCTCGCCCCCTTCATGCTTGACTGTCCTATCAAATAAAGGCTAAAAAATGCCCCAAAAAATACTTTAAAAAAAAAAAAAAGGTCTCACTCGGAAGTCATCGAAATTTGGCATTTGGTCAGTGATTTGCATCAACAGACACAGATGAAAAAGTTGTCCTTTCGCGTCGGCATGATTTACAGCAGGTCACCATTGCAGTTTGACAGTGCTCGGCAGCACGGGGGGAAACATGTTGGGACAAGAATGAAAGTTAAGGCAGTGGTGGATGGGTCCCTCAACCACCGACTTTCACCTGGGAGGTCGGTGTTCACTTCCTGTAAAAACATTTTCTTAAAGCCAACAATGTGGTTTTGTTGTTGACAGGAAAAAACATTAGTTGGTGGTGTTGTACTGACGTAGTGCTTTTATTTTGAAAGAGACTGTATGCATTTCCTGTGAAAACAGAAGTGTATTTTGAAAACAGACAATGCATGTAACAGGCTGAAGTTGACACGGCGTCCCAGAACGTCAACAACCAACACACCCAGGGTACCTTGGACGCCATATGTGGACGTGGAAAGTCCATGACCAAACGTGGACATGTGACGAGGTCACAGTGAGGATGTGTTGTTTAAAAATAGTTCAGTAATTGATCAGTGATCATAAGTCACGTCTCACCTGACTGTCTTTAAGTTCTTTAAAATGATTTGATTATTTGGATCAGTCGTATTTAGTTCATTCGATCAGCTGTTGCAGGATTTTTTAGTTTCCTGTTGAAATCAGCACAAACTCTTAAGACAACCTGCAGATTAACTGTCTCAGAGCTTTGTCTCTTTTCTTTACCACATTGTGACTTCATAAGAAGTCTGAATAAAGTTAGAGCATCATAAACGAACCATCTCTGTCCCTAACTTGAGGGACTGGATGAGGTTTGAGAGCATCTCCATACCGGCAGGAATCAGAGGCTCATGAACGTTGTGAGTCTTAACGGACACATTCAGATGTTTAACCAGTTGAATTATAGAGAACATAAAATCCTCCCAGGTCCTCAGGTCCAGATGGCTGTGGAGCTGCTGGGTTTGAAACCCTGTGAGTTCATGAACATGCACTCTCAGTCTTTAGTGACTGTTTGTTTTCATGCAGCTGCAGCAGGAAACAGGAAGTGCGTGATGAAGCGAGACAGTGAGCGGCTCCACATGGTTTATCACTGACTGAGTGATGGAGCAGTGGAGAACAGTAGATTCTGTTCTGGTCTGGTTGTCTTCAGGCTCATTAACATCAACAGAGACATGAAACAACAGGAAGTCCAATCAGCGCTCGTCAGCTCGAACCGAGACAGAAATCAAACCAGTGATGAAGACGGGAAATGACTCGCTTTAGATCTTTGTTTTCTCAGTTTGTTCTGGAATGAAGACGAACACTTTGATACAGACGCGTCACCAAACTTGTTGGCTTTATTTTCTTGATCACGTTGACAGGTCGAGCCAGGATCCAGTAAAATCTGGTTCTGGAAAAGTCTCGATGATCATGATCCTGTTTGATTTCTCTCCTCGTCCTGACAGCTGGCGATGAAGCTTAAATGCTGTTTATCTTTTTTACCTGTGCTGAATGTTTTTATCTTCCAGAATGCAGCTGCTCAGCGTCCGGACAGGAACGTCTTCAGCGCCGGGTCGACTCGAGTTGGTGAGTAAAGCAAACGCTCTCCTGAGTCAATATTAGCTGAGAGGACGGGACGTAAACAAACTGTCAGCAGACGAGTCGTCAGCAGGTGACCTCTGACATTTACCTGAACAGGTGTGACAGCTGACGGTAGGAACAGATATCTGGACACTAATTCATCATCTCTGGAGGAATCAAACAGGAAGTTCCGTCAGAGTTAGAGCTGCTACAGGAAAGTGTGGTGTTGATTTTGACCCCTATGGATAAAAGCAGTCGTATTTCCATGAACGCACCGCTACATGTCGTGGCATGTGCGTTTGTTTTGGAAGAGAGTGAAAGAGAGACACAGTGTAGTTTTGAGGTGATGAGGTCACGTGTCTGTTTGTGGCATGATGACGGTGAAACAAAGTCAACCCACGTAGATTCATATATTGATGTAAAACATCATCTCTGGATGTATTTTAATAAATAACACAGACATACTGCACACCTGTGCTGATCCTCCGTCTGTTTAACGAGCGACTGAAGTCGTACTTTCATCCCTTTTAGCTTGTTCTTATCTTTCTGTTTTTGCTGACCTGCTCCAGTGTCAGCCATAAAATATAACATCAGAAATCAAAATCTCCTCCTGCTTCCTGTCAACGTCCTGACGTCTACTCGCTGCAAAACTTTGCCCGAAAAATGTAAAAGTAAAAAAACCAAACACTTGTGTATAATTGGTAAAACACACAGTGAAAGAGCTGAGACGTCTCAGTGAAAGT
Source organism: Epinephelus malabaricus (assembly GCA_037127435.1). Taxonomy (NCBI): domain Eukaryota; kingdom Metazoa; phylum Chordata; class Actinopteri; order Perciformes; family Serranidae; genus Epinephelus; species Epinephelus malabaricus. The sequence goes on along the minus strand of JANUFT010000013.1, from coordinate 42,427,327 downwards.
CAACTGCTTTTTATTTCGCTGCCCCTGGTGGAAAAGAGTGACCAGTCACTACAAAACAGCGCCATTTGGTACCTAAACACTGCTGGAAAAAGGCAGATGAGTCTCTACAGAACACCCCCAATTCAGTGCTACAAAAGCTGCTGGTCAAAGAGCGACTGGTTGCTACTAAACAACCCCATTTGGTGCCTAAACAGCTGCTGGAAAGGTGCTGATGGATTGCTACAAAACACTGCTGTTTGGGGCCTGAAAGACAGTGGGAAAGACTGATGAGTTGCTACAAAAGACACACGTGATGCCAGAAAAGCTGCAGGAAAAAGAAGGACAGGTTTCTACAAAACACCTCCGATGGTGGCCAAAAAACTGTTGTGAAAAAGTGACTGCTTGCTACAAAACACCCCCATTCAGTGCCCCAGAAGCTGCTGAAAACAGCGACGACTTGGTGAAATACAACCAGTGTAGCTGTTGGTTGGAGCTGAACCGTGTCTGCAGGTGTCTCTCCGAGGTGTCCCACCATCCACCGTCCCCTCCACCCCCTCAGCTCAGGTACTACGTCACTTTAGAGACGTTGATGTGAAAAGTATCAGTGATTTTCATACTCGGGTGTGTGTGCAGGATGAGCTGGATGTTTGGCCTGATGGTGGCGCTGTGTTCCTCCTCTGGTTGTGTAATGCCAGCAGTGAGTCTGTCTCTGTGGAGATGTGATGCGTCTGAAATGAGGCGCCGGTTTGGACAAAAGTCGGGTGAAAAATGCAAGAGGGAATGAATGCATGCGCGACAGAGGTTAAAGGACCATTACATTCTTGTCAGTGCAGTAGTTCATCAACAGAACAGTCGGTAAAGAGTTCCTCACAATGAAAAGCCTGTTTTTCCTTATTTCTTTTTTGAAAGCAAAACGTGCATTAAATACACAAGTCATAAACTGTGTGGTATTCTTCAATGATGCGTGTGAAACTAGAATTGGGAACTGAAACCATGAGGCCAGCAGAGGCACTACCTGAACCCCCTGAGCACTGGCGTTCTGTTAGGAACTGATGTTTCACTGATGGTTCTCAGTGTGACCAAGTTCCTGTAAAAGTTATGAACCTGGTTTGTAATTTAATGTTTTGAGTTATGGAGTGTCTGATGTATCAGAGACAACAGCTGTGAGAGAGCTGAGGCTGATTTAAACTCAGGTGGTGTTGAGTCACGCTGAGTCGTCTTTAACGTGTCTGTTTCCCAGGATGCAGTTTGTTGGCAGCAGTTGGACTCACTCAGAACACATGTTGGCGAGATGCAGTTTGGGCCCCCAGGCTCTGTTTGGTTAAACTGATGGTTTGTTTTCCCAGAATGCAGCTTGTTTCATTCTGTGTAAACAAACACTTTATCCTGTGTGACATCACCAACCATCAGCCAATAGCAGCTGGGCTAGTGTCAGCAATGATGACAGCATATCAGTGATGGCTTGAATCCTTTGCTCCTATTGGACAGATTTCGTGCTGGCGTGGGAGGAGCCTCTGAGCTCACAGGAGGAGGAGAGCACAGGCGTTAACCCCGCCCACCTGAAGTGGAGGGCGTCGTTTCTGAAAAAACTGAGACGCTCAGGACTGCTGCTGGAGCAGGTGAGTAAAACCAACACACCTCAAGTCAACTCAGAGACAAGTGAACAAACAGGAGTGTGTTTGAAGAGTGGGGACTGTTAAACTAATCAGGTCATCCACCTGTTCACCTGTCACCACTCGTCACATGACGTCACCAACAAGTTTATACAGCATCAACCCTCTGCTCCCTGACAGGAGACACTATGAGCAGCCTGGCAAGAGAAATATCATGGAATAGAATAGAAGAAAATAAACACAATAAAGTAACATTGAATTAAATAAAATGAAAAAATATAAAACAAAAAAATTATGAAATTCAGAATTATTCTGTTCTGATATTTATGATAATGGAGAATGTTTCTTTTTTTATGTTGTGTTGAAGGAAAGAAAGGTCATGAACTTTGTGTATTGTCGTCAAACACATTGTTTTTCCTTCATCTCTTTATTTAAAGATTTTTTTTATTTATTATTAACTTTTTGGTAAATTAAGAAAGGAGAAGAAGAGAAAGAGGGGGGAAGGGAAAAATAAGGTTGAATATAAAAAATGACCTCTTTGTTTATTTCTTTTAAATGTATTTATTTATTTAATTATTTATTTGCTTCATGAATTAATATGGTTTCGTGGTTTGAATGATCCGCTGTGAAACTTCCTTTTCTTTTTTTAAATGACGTTGACTGTCTGAACTCATATTTGTAGAGAGATGGAACAAGGACAAAGGAAACAGAAGGAGGGAAGACAAAACCTTGTATCGATTAAGGTTAATTTTGGTTTAACAACACCTCGCTGTATATAACTACACTTTTGGTGTTGTTTTATTTAATTTTTATTTTTAATAAAAAAAACAACAACAAATAAATAAAATAATATAAAACAAAATAGAATAAAAACACTGAATTAAACAATATAAAATAAAATAAAACTAAATAAAATAGAAAAAATGAAATAAAATCAATTAAAATAAAATAACAAAAAATAAAACAAAAAAATGAATTGAAATCAAGTAACACAAAACAAAAGATAAATAATAATAAATAACAAAATAAGAAATTTTAATAAAATAAATCAAAAAATAAAATAAAATAAAATAATATAAAATAAAATAAAATAAAACAAAATTAAAATAAAATCAAATAAAAAAACAAAACAATAAATAATTCAAATAAAGCAAAAAAGTAAAACATAATATAATATAATACAAAATAAAATAAAACACAATAACTCGTGTGAACATACATACATAATGAACAACAAAGCAAAATAAGTTTGAGTGTCCAACAGTCCTCCACTGACATTTTAGTCCGTCCTCGTCTCGTCAACAAAACTGAAACATTTCAGCTCGTCAGTGTCTCGTCTCTGCCGCGGCCTTAAAGGTCATCGATGAAGATTGTTTGTCATAGTTATGTTGATAAAATGGCCGCTGCTCCACAGGTGGTGACAGACAAAGTGTCTCTGTGTCTCTACAGAAGGAGGTCCTCCGCACGAAGGAGAAGATCTGTTTTGTCCTCCTCAGTGCTCCATGGAGCGTCCTCTGTTACTACGCTGAGGAGATCAGTCTCAGGGTCCCTCTGCAGGTACAACATGTCGTCATCATCATCATCATCATCATCATCATCATCATCAAGTGTGTCCTCACAGCGTGTCCTCTGTCCTCCTGCAGGAGGTCAACGCTCCCATCACCAACTGGTCGGCGCAGGTTCTGTCCCAGCTGTCCCTCTCCAACCCTCTGTCTCAGGACGTCCCCAACCACCCCCCCGACTACTACACCTGTCAGTTCAGGACCAACAAGCTGCAGAGGTCAGAACACAAAGGTCAAACGTCTGAGACAGTTAAAGTGTCCAACACGTCCTCACCTCAGCTCCTCACGTATCGCCGCTTTGTCAGTGGACGTTCATGTCCACATATTACACAGTAGATATCCTCCTGCGTCTGCTGCGACGCTGCGATGTCAACAAAATCAAGTGGTTCGGTTTAGAAAAAAACATCATAGTTTGTCTCTGCATTCAAACAGGAAGTGAACAGCAGACTCCAGGGTGAAAGTCCAGGGTTTGTTGGATCTGTCCACCTCCTGTCCCGCCCTGTAGGGACTGTCCAGCTCATACTGCACCAGGTGCCACACACCAGGGTGACCGCTTGCATTTCATCAGGACATTTATGGGCATGTGTCCCCACAGCGTGCAGGTGAAGGCGGGGCTTTAACTGCTGAGACCCCTCCCATGTGTCCTCATAAGAGGACGTCACACTTTGGGTTTACTTGACCTTACACTTCATTCTGCTTCAGTCAGACCTGTTGTCCTCCACCAGATGGGACACTTTCTGTCCCTTCTGGTGACAGTGAGACCACAGCACACTGATCCATGTAAAAACAAGATGGCTGCCATCTGTGCTGAGTCAGTCTGCAGCTGATGCTAAGACAGAGGTGGACGAGGTCCAAAACCTGATCGCAGTTTATGGTTCAAACTTTATTTATGATTAATAATGTTTGTAGTTTGATGTGGCAACAAAGTTGAC